>RCHF01002135.1:0-13012 GCA_003987895.1 Neonothopanus nambi | reverse complement strand
TTGCTCATCATTCTGTGAAGGAATTCCTAATGCTTGAGCATATATACGCTAGATCCACTACATTCTTTCACTTTGATGAGCATTTGGCACAGAGTGTTATTGCACATACATGTATACTCTATCTTCTGCATTGTGGCATGGATGCAAAGTGTCACTCTAGAAGGTCCATTGATCAAGAGAAGTACACTTTGGCTATGTATGCAGCAGAAAATTGGACACATCATGCAAAACTTTTGAACAGAACAAATCAGAGTGTGGTCAAATTTGGAGCAGAGCTCCTGAGTCCTACAAATCCTGCATTTCTTTATTGGTTGAAACTACACAATCCAGATGAACCATGGCAGGGTGTAAATGAAAGGTTGACTTTGAGAAGGGTTGCATCACCACTGTATTATGCAGCACTAACAGGACTTTCTGCAATAATGAAAGATTTAATTGTAAAGGAAGATGAGAGATATAATACTACAGATAGTGGTAGATATGGTGGTGCTATCCAAGATATGGCTGCTCTTGGACAACAGAACATTGAGCATTCACATTTCTCCTTAGTAGTAGGTGTAGATGCTCAGAGTGGTAGATATGGAACWGCTCTCCAGGCTGCTGCTCARTCWGGRAATGARRYAGTTGTGGAGCTCCTCCTCTCCTCAGGTGCWGATGTRAATGCTCAGGGTGGTCTCTATGGAAMTGCTCTYCAGRCTGCTRCTTGCAGAGGGCATGATGCAATTGTAMAGCTCCTTCTCTATTCAGGTGCAGGTGCACATGCTCAAGCTGGTGTCTAAGCCTATGCCATGCTATATACTCTCTCTTCTTTGATTCTATGAATTCCAAGTTCAGTGCTATGTCTTACTGGATAAATATCTGTACAAAGTTACTTTTGATGACAATGATGACCATGTGATTGAGAAATGAGAAACAGAAATACATAGCTATTAGTTGTATTAGTTGTACAATGTTGGATTGTGTCTTTTTGAAATGAATCATGTATTGAACTGTGATGTTACCCAAGTATGCTGTGTCACCTACCAGAATTCTGTGGCCTTACATCCAGAGAAGTGAACTTGACAATGCCATTGAAAAATGTACACCAGCACTTCTTGGTCCTCATATGACTGCTTTATGTTGTTTGCTTGTGAAGAAGCAACATGGAAGTATTGACTTGGTTACCTGGTCTGTTTCTCTAGGCTATTGAGTGGTATCAAAAGAGATTAAGATGGATGTTGCAGATTCAAGGGTTCAGGGAGCCAATACATCATTGACTCAGATATCTTTCAGGTACAGAACTATGAGTATTGAAAGTAAAGATTTCATATGGATACTTGAACAGAGATCTGTTTGTGTATGTCCTCCTCCATTCTCACAATAGCTTTAGTGTGTTGTTGCTTCAGTGCAGGAGGAATATCAATTAATCACAGTGAGTTTGCTGTATCACATGTATAGTAATGAATTTATGTACTGAATTGACTCTGTCATTGGCAGAATTGTCGTTGGCAATGATCTAGGGTCGAATCATGGTGCAGCAACATAGCAGCAGACAAGTACTCAGCCCTGTGTCCATCACACTTTTGATGCGCTAAGCCGCTATCATACCGCAGCGCAACTTCGCCTACATACAATTATCGTAAATGCCGACGGTCATACGTACTTCCTCCGACCCAGGACTGTTACCCCAGCTGAATGTGAGTGTGAATGTAAATGACATTTGTATGATATTTGCGAGAACAACAAGTGGGTATCGTTGCCAAAGCATAATTCACGCGTGATAGGAGAGGACGATGAAGACGAACAGGTAGCCGGTGTTCAACGATCCCGAATGAATACAGATGAATACCACAGTATCTCAGCTCGTCGCTCGAGTACGGCGGGAGTACCTCTGATCACGAAGCAGGCACCAGATCCGAGTCTTTGATTTCATTTATTCAACAGCTTTGAGTGAGAGCCTATACACCTAGGTATTCAATAACGAGTACGTGAGTATCAATACATAGGTACCAATGAGCGAAATAGCGCCTGATAGCGCTCACTTACATCACACCAGGTCCGATTCATCTTCATCACAACGGCCTAAGTATATATGTAGCAAGACTCTGACTCGAGTGCGTCGGGCGTCAAGATAAGACTCGGAAGGAAGTTGGAGACAAGTGCGGGTCTGGGAGAATCCATGTATGTACTATGATCCGGGCATGAGAACCGGCAGTGTCGGATTCAGATTGCGGCCGTTGAATGGATAGGTATCAAAAGGGAAAGTTGAGTGCGGTGTGTGTGGGCGTAGAAGAAAGGATAAAAGTCCTTGAAGTCGTTCTCGAGACTCGAATGAGTGCAAGGCAGGTGCAAGGAGGACTCGGGCTCTGTTTCTGTCAGGTTTCTGTTTCTGTTTGGGCGTCGCGATTGAGTAGGACACAAAAAGAAAACCAGAATCGAATGGAGATTTCCAAGTCCAAGTCCGAGTCGCTCTAGGGTGGAACTCTGTTCCCTAGGCCTGTTTACACAATTGAATAGGACAGAAAATTTTCATTTTCATCGAATCAAATCATCGTTTCTGTCATCATTCCATCACCCCTTACTGTGAACACTGAATAGCTGGATATTATATGTAGATAGCACATACGTACCTGACTAGTAACAGCTAGTAACTGTAAGTGCTATAACCCGCACACGACGGACATCCAAAGTCCTTCTAAGTCGGTGCCGCTTTTGCCACGTAGCACCCGGCCCACTGGTTCCCATTCCCTGGGCTTGTCTTTCGAGCTTCTTTGTAGCCTGTAAAACTTGTGTAAAACTCGAGCGCTGAGCGCTGAGCATCAACCTAAGACTCGGAAGTTGAGATGTAAGTATGTATGACTGTATGACCTCGAAAGAGCCGAGGCCCGGCGGGCTTACGACCCCGCCGGCTCGTTGGCTGGTATCGGTATGGCTGTGCACATGCATGATGCGGGACCAAAAATAAATTAGACCAAAATGGATTTGAATTCGAACCGTGACCTCGTTTCTCCGAATAGCTATTAGCGAAGAGCAAAATCTTCTCAGTCGATATCTGTTTCTGCTAAGTGCTCGGATGAGTTCAATATTCAATAGTCTGGGTCCTGGGAGTTCGGATTCAAGCATTTAAAGTTGGATGGGAATGGGTATGTAACGGATGGATAAGATGAGTTTCAAAATTCACCGAGCAGCGACGTAGCGAGATGTACATAGGCGAAGAAGTTGTCGAATCGAAGCATACATATGCGCGCTGGCACAGCTGAGATAGGTGAGTTGCGTATAATTTACATAATTCGGGCATTTGTTCGAGGATCTCTATCACTGTCAGTCTCTACAGGCCTCTTGGAGGTGTACCTTGACAAGCGACAAGCTGTGGCTTTGGGAACTGTTCGCACCACTGTCACGGGAAGTTATCTACGAATCACGGTCCCCCAAGGATGCTTTATCTCGAGGTGATAGCGCATCTAGGGCGAAGGTTCGGCGTTGTGTACCTTTATCGGACTCAGGACTCAAGTACTCAGTGAGTATCGTTGAATGCGTCTGTCTACATAAACGTCTAATTTTTACGCTAGCCATCATCATGATCAAAGCGTACGCTCCAATCTCCAACGAAAAACAAATAAATAAATAAATAATCGGAATCCAGAAAGAGGATATGTCATACTTAGGGCAAGTAAGTACCACCACCATGTGAAGTCCAAGTTCCTGGAGCATGTGCTTCTCACCAATACACCAATGCGCTAACCCTTCTTGACATTATAATTAGAAGCCTGCTTTGAATAGTGTGCGAATGCTTTGATATCGACACGGTGACGGGTGTACCTATATCTACTTATACCAATGACACCTGATGGAGACGGCTTACTCTACCCATCCGTCACCTATCCCCCCACTGGCAACGTCCTTGACCTGGTCCGAGTCCTCTGGAATTGGAAAGAACAACCAAGGCAAAGACAATGGCTACGGAGAAAGGAGATCAGTTGAACGAAAAAGTCACCGTTGCGAGTTCTAGTGATCCTGGGTTACAGAGTGATGAGCTTATTGGCGGTGGTGGTAGGCGGTTATTTGATTCCTCACGAGAATTCATTAGAAATAACAGGACTACTGTCTTTTTAGTGAGCGAGCCTACGCTTCACGATTACCTTATACATGCCTCTGTTGCTCGTGCAAAGGAGAATAAGCCTGGGGAGAATATGTATGTTAATCCCCTCTCTATCCCCCAACCCCCATCTACATTCCGAGTGTCCTAGAGGACCATGGTGCTGACTCGGATTCCCCCAGTGAAGAACATTCCGTCAAAAAGTCCATCCATCAAAGCGAACTCGATCGGGCTCATCGAGCACTACGAACAGCTAGCTGGGTGTCTGTATTCTACCTAATCACAACAGATATCTTGGGACCTTTCAACGCCCCATACGCCTTTTCCCAGGTCGGATATGTACCGGGAGCAGTATTATATGTAGTCAGTGAGTAAAACATTAACATTTCTGGCAAAACTTTCCCTTCCTTTCTATTTTGGACCCGGCCGCACGGTCGCAGTGTCGGGTTGTGCTTCTCGAAGTTCTTCTGTCTTAGACGACGCTTCCTACGCCTTCTTCTCTCGCGGTGATGTTGCATACACACTGACGATTCTTCATTTTGATTTTGATCAGTGGGCGGGATGGCTTGCTATACTGGGTTAATCCTCTGGAACCTATTCTGCAAACTCGACTCGGATGAATACCCCGTCAAGACTTATGCCGATCTAGGGAGGAGGATATTCGGTAATGAATTTGCTGTTGTGTGTACTCTCTTGCAGGCGCTGCAACTTATCATCAACGTCAGTGTTTTCAGTGTCGTTTTATTCTCTTCTAAGTTCTTACTCGTCTGATACTCATCTGTGATTACAGGTCGGTGTGATTTGTCTCTCAAATGCACAGATCGTCGAACAGCTAGCGGCGAACCATGAATTCTGTTTCTCTGTATCTGTTTTGATATGGGCTCTTGTTGGCATGGTTATTGGGCAAATTAGGTCCCTCAAGACTTATGGCTGGTTGGCGAATTCGTAAGAAAACTGTCTACCTTTCAATTCAGATGAATCTGATCACAAACCCCATATTATTATGCAGTGCCGTATGGTTCAACCTTGTCATCATATTCACAACGATGGGTTTCGTAGCACATTCCCCACCCAACTTTGTCGCTGCGCAGAAATCTCTCGGTGTTGACCCTGGTCCAGTTCAAACCGCTAAATTCGTGTCGCTACCTCTTTTCGACAAGGTATACATAACACATCCTTCTTTCTCATGGTGTGTTCTACGCTGACGCTGACGACTTGTTTCTCGTTTCTTGTACGTTTAGGTGAACGGTATCATGCAAATGGTCTTCGCATACGGAGGAGCTATGATTTTCCCTGAATTCTTAGCTGAGATGAGGAGGCCGATGGATTTTTGGAAGGGAATGGTAAGTCTATAGTTGACAACTAAGTAGAGCATCAGCTCATACAAGTGAATAGATTTGCGCTCAACTGCTGATCAGTACCGTGTACCTCATCTACGGTCTCGTTGTCTACTCGTTCCAAGGACAATTTACACTTCCGTTGGCATTCCAAGGAGTTAGCAAACAGTCTTGGCAGGACGTTGGGAATGTCTTTGCACTCCTTACGGGGATTATTGCTGCGGGGTTGTATGGGAATATCGGGATTAGTGAGTGGATTTCTTTTGGTGTGCGTAAAGGTGGATGGGTGCTGATGGTGAATGTTTTGGTAGAGGTGACGTACTATAATATCGTTGAGGGATGGTTCAGTGGACCTCCGCTCATGAGTAAGAGTGGGAGGTTTATCTGGTCTGGTGTGTACCCATCCAACTGTAAACATAGTCGAAGTACCTTTCTGACTATATCCCGGTATGGTAGGAATGGTAATCGCATACTGGGCACTCGGTTAGTACTCATCCCTTTCATCCCCTTATCCTGTCTCTTACCTCGTTATTGCATTAGCATTTGTCGTAGGCTCCGCCATCCCCCAAGTAGCCACCGTCTCCGGGCTCGTAGCAGCAATCTGCATTATGCAATTCACATACACCTTCCCCCCACTTATGCTCCTGGGCTACAAAATGAAAATCGCCGCCGCTGGTCTCCTTAGGGAAGACGCCGTAGCGACTAAGGAGGTCCTCGATTCGAGTGCACCGTCGGCGGATCCGGGGGATACGTGGAGAGATTGGTCGAGGTGGAGAAGAGCTTTCTTTAGCGGTTCTTGGTACCTTAATCTCTTCCATCTTGTTTTGTTTTTGGGTAGTTTGGCGATGGCGTGTTTGGGTGAGTGGTTTGTTTGAATCGAGGCTGTTGGCCTCTTCCCCCCAACTTATTTTTCTTATTTTCTTTTTCTTATAGGTATGTATGGTTCTGGTACGGCTATTCGCCAGACGTTCCTCACTACTAGTGCTGCGACGTCTTTTGGGTGCGGTTCACCTGTATAACTTGAATTCAAGTTGTAAGTTTAGTAGTAGATTGCACGATTAGTTACTTTGAACCTTTCAATAGTTACGATGTATGATACTATGATTGCATAAATGTCAACTCATTTCAGTACATGATTTCACCAGTTTGTTCAATGAGTGAGCGTGAAATGTCGCAATATGACTTCTAGTAATAGTACGTGAACGCGTGAACTGTAGTTGTGCGTCGAACAAGCGAGATTCAGAATTGTTGATCTGAGGAATATGAGGAACGAGCAGAAAGCAGATTGCTTGCCCATACTTTGCAGTCTCACACGCTTCACTCACTCACTTCTCTTTGCAATTAGCATCTACTGACGGTCCCGTCTGAAGACAACGTCCCATGTCCTCTCCACCTCTTGATTCCTCTTCACCTCTGAATCTACACCAGCTCATCGATGAACCATTTGGTCCTTACCCGGAAGAAAAAATCCTTTCGGAATCTCTTCATTACTCTCGACGAGGCGTACTATTGCAACTAAAAGATGTTTGGATGGTCTCTGACAAGAAACCAACAGGGTGAGTATTACGCTCTATATACCTTGAACGCGCTGTACTTATTTATTCAATTAATAGGTTAGATCACACCGAGTACGCTGCAACGCCCCCAACAAATCTACCCCCAGTTCAATTCTATGGTGTCTTACATATTCCCAACCTCAAATGGCTGTCGGATACAGGTCGTAGGTGGCTCCAAGCAGAACTACGGGATAGAGATATGGAGGAAAATGATGTRGAGGAGAGTGGGTTGACGCTTGAAGCGTTGTAYGGTGATCGACCAGCAGAYGGKTCAMGGATATCTGTGTATATCGAGTGCGAGAAGAACATGAAAGCTAGTTTTCTTACGAGTGAGTGTATCGCTATCTGGGAAGGTGTCGTGGAATGCTAACGTTGTTGACATTTCCGTAGAAACTGAACATCCAGAAAAGTTGATATTCAATTCGGTGGTTCGGGATTCAGAGACTGGCGAGCATAAATTGTGAGTCTTGCTACTTTTGAACAAGCAACTCTTTCTTTAACACGAATTTGTTTATCTCATAGCTATCGAAAATACGAGATTCTTTCCTTCGACGTCGAGACCTACTCCAAAAGCCGGAACTATCTCGAACGATGGCGGTTCTACGCCTTGTTAAAAGAATTAATAAAGAAGAATAATGAGCCGCCGATAGAGAAACGCACGCCTGCATGGATAGTCGAAGGCATGATAAAGAAACACCAAGATTCGTCACGTCATCAACGCCATATCTATGCTCAGACTCCCGGCTATGATTCCGACGTAGACGAAGAAGGGTACACGACTCGCCCGCGTCATCCACGACATATATCTAAATCCGCAGCCTACCACATCCTTGCTATGCATGCGGAGTGGTTCTTAGCCTTCCAGCTTTCTACGCAAGATTCTAGGCACCATATTGTCGATCTAAGGATGTGGTATGAGTTTTGTTTGAAAGTGAAGAAAGCTAAACAGGCTGCGAGGAAGGCGAAAGGGACGAAGAGGGGAGCGTGGGGGAGAGAGCCGAGGAATAAAGGTGAGAAGGATTTGGAGAATGAGTGGAGGATTGATTTGGATAGACATGGGACGGTTGACGGAGGTTGGGAGGATAGGATTAAGAAGAAATGTATTGTGAGTTTTAATTCGTTTTCTTCGATGTTTCCTGTCCTGTTAGCTGAGCTTACACTCTCGAAGAATGTGAAGCCCAAGAAAACCAAAAGCAAGTCGGCGGTACCCGATGAGGATGCAATGGAGGTGGATGGAGATTTTGAGGAAGACGCTCCCGAGCCAGTATTCGACTCGGACTTTACAGTGGAATCTTCCCCACCTGCTTCCGATTCTGATTACGACGACTCCGACTCCGAACCGCTCTCAACAGACATCATCAGACGTGTCCCTTGGTATGTCCGCACTCGACCCAAACTGCTTCCCGGACACTTCGAGTGGTTTTGTCCCGACGACGAGTGCGATTTCCGCATCGATTTTCTTAATATACAACATTCGTCTGTGTTCTCGGATGAGGAGTATAGGTTCTTGAGGAGTAAAAGCTGGTCGGTTTATGATGAGCGGGTGCAGAATCTTATCTTGAGGGTGGTTAGTAAGCATTATGAGGAACATTTGAAGAGTCGGGGATTGGTGGTTATCAGAGGAATGAAGAGGAATAAACCGAAGGTTAGTTGGTCTTGGGGTCTTTTTTTTTGAGTGTGTCAACTTATGGCTTTCTCTATAGGTTCGACTCGAGCTTTGGAACCCTTATGAGCAGCCTAGGTCTTCGACTGTTGATTCAGAACATGAGCATGTGAAGCAGGAAGTCGATGCGTGGTGATTTTGTGGGGGATGTATCATATAGGCGAGGCATCTTGGACGAAAATCGATTCATTTGGACTCGAGCATCAGATATAGCATGTTGTTGTCAGTAATGCTGAAGCGTCGACAACGTAGTTAATGCAACACTTCGAATACCCGGACCCGTGGATTTCCGCACCCTCCCCAGCCCTCCCCTCGTCCACAGCACGGGATTCCGTCAGGACCCGTACCATCCACCATATCCGTACCTTGTGCAGTGAACACTTCGCTGTATGGATACGGATACCGTATTACGGTGCCAGCCTCGACCGTAAATAGGGTCACCCATTCAAATACAGCAATGCGCTGCTGGGTACATAGCTCGGGACAATTTAGCCGATGGCGAACTCGAAACTGGCTCGCCATGTCCACGCACGCACAGCAGTAGCGCCGCTTATTGTTTCCGATTGCATATCGAGAACTCAAGCACAAGATTCTTCACTTGTCAAGATTCAAGCTCAAGCTCGGAAGCGCGTACTTGGCCTCTTCAAAAAACCTGTCGATCTCGCACGGGCTCCGCCAGTTCCAGCTGAGCAAGCATCGCTTTGCGCTTGTTTTGGAAACAGTGGCGTTGTACGGCAAAACAGGCCGGGTACCCGAGTCAACACTAAAATCCTACCAATCTTTTCAATGGCGTCAGCAAATCAATTAGGTGACGCAGCACGTCTGGGTGACAGCTGCATACACGAACGTCCTATCACCTTGAGGTAAAGCATCCTTGGAGGATCGTGATTCGTAGATAACTTTCTGTGACAGTGGTGCGAACAGATAGTTCCCAGAGCCACAGCTTGTTGCTTGTCAAGGTATGTACACCTCCGAGAGACTGATAGAGATCCTCGAACAAATGTCCAAATTGTGTAAAATATACGCAACTCACCTATCTGCACCAGCGCGCATATGCTTCCATTCAACCGTGACAACTTCTTCTATTCTACATCTCTCTACGTCCTGCTCGTCGCTCGGTTTACCCATCCAACTTTAAATGCTAAGAACGAGCTTGAAACCGAACTCCTAGTCCATTGAATATCGAATTCGTCTGAGCACTTAGCAGAAACTTTGAGATGATTTTGCTCTTCGCTATTCGAATTTCGGGTTCTTCACTATTCGGAGAAACGAGGGTCACGGACTGACGGTTCGAATTCAAATCTGATTCAAATCCATTTTGGTCTCGCGCACATCATGATGAATGCATGTGCACAGCCATACAGAAACCCAGCCGGCGGGGACGTAAGCCCGTTGGGACTCGGCTCTTTCGAGGTGACTAGGTCATACATACTTACATCCCAACCTCCGAGTCTTAGGCTGATGCTCAGCGCTCAGCGCTCGAGTTTTTACCTGTTTTAAAGCTCGAAAGACAAGCCCAGGGAATGGGAAGTTGGGAACTAATGGGCCGGGTGGTTGCGTGACGAGTGCGACGCCGACTCAGATGGATGTTTGGACTCCGTCGTGTGCGGGGTATAGCACTTACAGTTACTAGTCAAGTACGTATGTGCTATCTAATATCCAGCTATTGAAAGAAAGGGAGGGTAAGGGGTGATGGAATGACGGGAGAAACGATGAATAGAAACGATGATTCGATGAAAATGAAAATTTTCTGCCCTATTCAATTGTGTAAACAGGGAACAGAGTGTGTACTACCCGAGAGCGACTCGGACTTCAAAGCTTCAACGTTTCAACTTCTAAATTTTCGACTCTGGTTTCCTATCCTATCCTATCCTCTACTGTAGCGCCCACACACCGTACTCAACCTTCCCCTTTGATACCTATCCATTCTACGGCCGCAATCTGAATCCGACACTGCCGATTCTAGTTTCTCATGCCCGAATCATACATACGTACATGAATTCTCCCACTTGTCTCCAACTTGTCTCCAACTCCCTGCCGAGTCTTATCTTGACGCCCGACGCATTCGAGCCAGTCTTGCTATGTACATAGTAGGCCCTTGATGATGAATCGGACTGGTGTGATGTAACTGTAAGTGAGCACTCAATGAGTGCTATTTCGCTCGTTAGAATTTAGTACTCACATACTTGTTATTGAATACCTACATAGGTTCTCACTCAAAGCTGTTGATTCAATGAAATCAAAGACTCGGACCTGGTGTCTGCGCGTCTGCGCGTTTGCTCCGTGAAGTACCCCCTCCCCGTAGTACATACTCTGTATTCATTCGCTGAATCACCGGCTCTGTTGATCTCCATTATCCTATCAATGTCTTGCGCATGCATGAATTTTGCTTTGGCAAGGATAGACATCTTGTTGTTCTCGCAAATACATATGTACATATACCATTCGCACTTGCACTTGCATTCGGCTAGTAGGGTAACGGTCCTGGGTCGGAGGAAGTATGTATTACTGTCGGCATTTACGATAATTGTATGTAGGTGACATGTTCAAGTTACACTTCGATATCATACTAATAGCGCATATAATAGCGCATCAAAAGTGTGATGGACACAGGGCTGATCATGAATACTTGGGTACTTACTTACTTATCTGCTGCTATCTTGCTGCACTGTGATCTGACCCTAGATCATTGCCAATGTACTTAGCATGCCAACAACAGAGTCAATTCAGTACATAAATTGCAAGTACACAGATGACTCAGATAGGGCATAGCAAACTCATTTTACAAATTGCACCCCTGATTCCACTACATAAGTATGTAAGTGATTATTTGATATTCCTCCCACACTGAATCAAGAGAACCTCAGCTTGAGCTTGCTGAGCAGTAGTAGGTTTTATTTCTAGAATCACTTTTCCGGAGGTGTCCAAGGCCATGGTGATTTTTGTGAGAAAGTCTTGAAGTTGCCAGTGGAAGGATTCAAATACAAGTGCTTTGAGTCTGGTAGGGTATAAGTGAGTGTTGAAAACTATTTTGAGAACAGAAGAGGAGGACACAAGGAGGACATATGTAGAAAGATCTATGGTTGGGTATCCACACAAAATCTTTATTTTCAATACTCATAGTTCTGTGCCTGAAACATGTTGACATCAGCAACTTCTTCAGATCATCCAGTCAAATCTACACATCTCTGATCCCTAGACACCCTTAAAAACTCACTCACAGTACATTTCTTCTTGAACAACCCTCTAACCTGCATCAGGTATCTTATCTCTTTTCAATGCCACTCAATAAGAGGAACAGGCCAAGTAACCAAGTCAACACTCATTCACAGGTGAATGATATAGAACAGTGATCTGAAGACCAACAAGTGCTGGCATGCATCTTTCAATGATGTTAGCAAGTTCAGGATTTCTGTGTGTAAATCCAGAGAAATGAGTTACTAGGTGACATAGCACACTTGGGTGACATCACATTTCAATGCATAATTCATTTTGAAAAGACAGTCCAACATTCCACAACTGATAGACTAATATTTATACAATAAGACACAGCACTGAACTTAAAAAATGTGGAATTTTCATATAATCAAAAACAGCAGAGTATATAGCATGGCATAGGTTTAGACACAACCCTGAGCATTGACATCTGCACCTGAGGAGAGAAGGAGCTGCACAAATAACTCATTCCCAGACTGAGCAGCAGCCTGGAGAGCATTTCCATATTTACCACCCTGAGCATTCACCTCTACTCCTGTGGAGACCTTCACTTTGTTCTTCTTAATCAATCCTCCTATCATAGCAACAAGTCCTGTTAGTGCTGTATAGTATAGGGGTTTTCCAACCTTCTCCAAGGTGAGAGTACTATCTCTTCCATACTGTGGTTTATCTGGATTGTGTAGCTTCAACCAGTAAAGAAATGTAGGCTTTCTGTGATCTAGGAGCTCCAATCCACATTTAATTGCACTGTCTGTGTCTTCCAAAAACTTTCCATGGTCTGTCCAGTGCTTTGCTGCATACATAGCCAATGGATACTCATCCTCATCTATAGACTCCCTTGAATGAGAATATGCATCCCTGCCACAGTGCAAAAGATAGATGATGCATGTGTGGGCAATAAGACTATGTCCCAATTGTGCATCAATATGAAAGAATCTAGTGGATTCAGATTCAGATTTTTTACATTGAATCATTAGGAATTCTTTCACAGAATGATGAGCAAGCTGCACAACATCTTGTGCTGCAGTCACAAATATTGTATCAATAATCTTGTGAAGCCTTCTCCTCAGACCTAGATCTCGATGATTAGGCTGGAATGAGGAGTTGCTCAAGTCAACTGCCAAAATCTCCTGTAACTCCTTAAGCATCAAGGGTCTTGAAGCAC
>RCHF01002134.1:0-16369 GCA_003987895.1 Neonothopanus nambi | reverse complement strand
CTTCGAGCCTCGAGTTGAAGGAGAGTAAATTGACAATGTATTACATATATGTAGTGTGTTTTTGCCACGGGTATTTTTCCCGTTTCCATTCACCACTACCAGCAATGAGCATCGTACTAGCTCACCAGTGACCACCTCCACAAAAACTGTACCAGTACTGTACCAGGTGGTAGTTACTATAACAGCAGATTTCGTAGAAAATTGGATCTGCTTACATCATTGTTTTAACTTACCGAGCGTGGTGCTAATAACTTCGTTCATGTCGCACAATTATACTTAGATATTCACCTCTCGTGGGCATATTGAAAAACCTCTTGACCTTTTAGATACATCACACACTAACTTGCGGAAGTGGGCCAGTTCTGGCAGCTACGAATCCCAACGCTCCGTTGATTAAGCGCGAAGTCGGCGTAACCCTAAGACTAATTCGGAGGCTTTAGTCGAATTTTCGGCCATGTCCGAAGAGTCTGAGGCGCCCGAGATTTTGACTATTGCCTCCGAATTAGGGTTACACGTCAATGTCCCTAACTTCACTTCCACTATGTCACCTGTCTGCTGGTACTCTTGCGGGGGCTACTTGTACAGGTACACACATAAATAAAACAATATATATAAACAAAAAGCATGCCGCCTGAACAGTTTTCACCAGTTTTCTACCAGAGGCTATCTCGATTTGCGTTCGTATGGTGAGGGTTTGGCGTGGGGTTTGTAGGGTTTGCATTAGGGTTAGGATTAGGATTTGCGGAAGTGGGGCCGCCGGTGGCGTTTGTGTTCGGTTGAGAGTCGACAAGCCCATTCGAAGGATATCCGGAGGGGTTGGTCACCGCCGTTGTTGATGCGCCACCATTACCACTACCGTTGTTCGCCCCCGATCCCTGTTGTAGCGAAGGTTGTACACCCAACGGAGCATTTATATGTGTGGACGTAGAATTCTGTTGTGTCAGATGCGTGCCGTTCTGCTGCGTAGAAGGGGTATTGGAAAAGGGGCCGAGGTTGACACCCGTTGTACCAGGTTGTGATTGTGCAGAAGGGTTGGCATTCGGAGAGCTCCATGCTGCATGAGCGGACTGGTTTAGCTTGAGGGCGTAGTTATTCTACAATGACATGTTAACTGTTGCCAAGAATAAAGGAAAAAAAAAACAATTTTGCTCACCCGCTGCTGTTGCTGCTGCTGCTTCTCCGTCTCAAACCCTGGAAGGGAATTCCTTCCCTGCGGTCCTAGATTCAGCATCCCCGGTGTATTTTGCTGTATTCCCGCACTCAGCGTCCCTAAGAGGTTCTGCCGGTGTTGTTGGTCAAAGCCGTTCAGCCCCGGCGGATGAGGGTGCGAGTTATCCTGATTCGACTGTGACTGCGACTGGCCTCCTAGTGCTGGAAAATCGTCTGGGGTGAAATCCCTCGGCTGACTGCTCCCTGCCCCTGTTCCACCAATTGCGCCTCCACCACCTGCCATGCCCACCCCTGTGCCCGCCTGACTCGCATAGCTCGTCGTGACACTGCTCCCTATACTCCCATTATTGTTTCCACCCGAACTGTTGTTGTTCGTAGATGTCGAACCAAGTGCCGGAAAATCGTTCGGGTCCAAGCCTAGCTCGCTCGTTGACGACACTGACGGTGCATTCCCTAGGCTAGGTGTCTGGGATAGGTGTGGTGGTAGTGAATTTGATGTACCATTGGGCTGTGGCTGCTGTAGTGCCGTTGGTTGATGTTGTCCGAGACCACCTCCGAAACCAAAGCTATTCTGCCCCCGCTGCTGCTGCATATATGTCGGTGTCGGCTGTGGCACCATATTCTGTGCTTGAGACTGTGGTGCAGATGTTCTGTGGTTGTTTGGTTGCATCCCAGGAACAAAACCCCCAGCTTGCAGAACGTTTACATTCCGTGGTGCCATGCCATAAGGATAAGGCGAGCGATACTGACTTGCTAGAGCTGGGTTCGGTGCAAGATTTGGTGGTCTTTGTTGAGGTTGGCCTATGGTAGCAAGTTTAGAGATAAATTCTTTCAAGATTCCCGTCGAGAACCACCGTTTTGAAAGGGAGCTCACCTTGTCGGTTCATGACCTTTTAGTCTGAAACAAAACACTCTGAATTCGCAGAAAAAAGTAGTAAATTAGCATTTGGATTTGTACGATTCAAAAAATACACACCAGTGCTTCAAGTTACGTTGAAAATACGGAGAACGATCAAGGAAAATTCAGGAATTATATGCTCGTATTGGAGAAACCTTTGTTTGCGCCCAGGGATCTTGGCCAGCAAAGGACTGCTTACGTAATCGTCCTTCAGGGTCGTAGTTTTCTGCAAAGTTTCGCGTCCGAGTCCTACTTACTTGGAAGTTAGAAAGTCCGCTTGAACCTTTCTTTATCATGAACAGTAAAAATAAGTTGAAAATCATATTTTTCTATGTTACACTATCTTAGCATTCCTGCTGCCAAAGGGCCTTTATCCATGCGAAGGAAGGTATCCACAAAGTGGAGAAAGTCCCATGAGAGTGACGAAAGCCCAGGTGCCTCATTACAGCCCAGTGCCGAGAGACCACATCAAATACCACATCCTCAAGATGGTGATCACGGTATATATATAGTAAAATACGTACGCTGGAACACGGAAACACAACATATCGCTATAGCTCATCCCGAATCTCTGTGGGCACAGGCTCAGAAGCGTCCTCCGAGCTTTCTGGATCGAAAATCTCCGTCACCGACTGTGAAACAGTCTCAGATTCTGGCACCGAAGACTCTACTGACGAGACAACCTCCGCGAGTGATGTCAGAGCACCGGGAACAACCGACGCAACAGAAGCTGTGGCAGAAACGACGGCGGTCGTTATAACAGATGCAAGCGAGTCACTGGACATCGTAACGCTGCTGACCACCGATACACTCGCCTGCTTCAGCAAATCCGCGTCCGAACTGAAATCAGGAAGGAAACGGGTCCACCAAAACGCGATGCGTATACTTCTATCGAGCACCCGCTGTTTAAGAATGAACAATGTGACGGAAATGAAGACTGTGAGTCCGAAGAAGATGATGAGACGGTCGATCCAATCCGCCTTCTCGAGTGCCGTTATGAGGTGCTTTGATGTCTCCATGGCAGTCGTAAGCATGTCGTGGGTGGTGGACGTGGAACGTAAGGTGGCAGTCGAGGACTCTATGAGCCCAACTGTTAAGCTTCAAATAACTATCACGACCCGTAGAAACATACCTAGCGTCTGCGTGGCAAGCACGGAGCGTTCCAATTCCCCTTGCATCAAGCCTAATGTACGGTGCAAAGCCTCGGTAATGTCGTTGTTGGTTTTCATGACTGCATCCTCGCTGCGTTAATTTCAGTCTTCGTAGGAAAACACGATAATGTAGGCATACGAACGTGACTTGTTGGTCAAGAGTTTGCCTTTCCTTCACAGCTGACGAGCTTAGCAGCTCAGATCTATTCGACATACTCGACGACTCAATTGAGCGCTTGGACGCTAACATTGCTGCTCGGTAATCTTTTCGCAGTCTGGCGGATGGACATTATTCAACGCATTACTAGGATAACAAGTAATTGCATACGCACTTGACGAGCACCTCCTTCAGCTCCTGTGTGACACGTCTCAATTCTTTTCGATTCCATTCTCCTCTTTGGTCATCAATCAAGACTTCTAAACCCTTGTGAGACTTGAGACAAAGCGCACGATACAAGAGTAGCATATTTACCTCGACTTCTTTAGCAAAGATTTCAATGTCTTCCCGCAATTCCGTGGATAATTGTTGCTGTAGTGAAAGCGGACCTGCGCAATCTCTCAAACGAGGTATTTGGAAGTCAGCAATATCCGTCTCATGTCGACGAGCAGAGGATAATAGTCGAGTAGTATCTTCGTCAAAAGTTACTGGTAGAGGTGGCATAACGAGAAACAAGAAGAGCCTTCTGCCAGCTTCCAGGCGCTTGCAACGTGGATGCAACAGCGTGGGTATTTTTGCGCGCCTATTCCGCCTGGCGCTCGGAGTCGCCTCCCCGCCGCCTTTTTCTCCTGCTATGAATCTTGCACTCTACGATGGTTCGAATTCAGCATGGTTTCCGAATCTGTTGCTTCTCAGGACTTTGTTTCATCGACGTCTTAACTCGTTTCAACGTGAAAGGACACTCTTTGGCTGAAACATCTTAACGAACGACCCATGGGCCATCATCGACGTCAGCGGGGCGACAAGTGCACGGTGTAGTGTTTTGCGTCCGAGGTAAGTCATTCTAACGCCTAGCTTAATACCGGAGCTCATCTCAGCGTCGTAGATCCTGAGTATGGTCATTCCGCAGGCAGCGCCCCGTTCAGCAGATCTGGCTCGTATTCTCAACATCATGCACAGGTTTGCAGATTTACCCTGCAACGATCTCTGCAGCATGATCCCCGCTCAGAATGCCACGCAGTTGTGTACCACGTACGGTTTCAGCTATTCATGCCTTTATAACAGAAATAGGATATGATCATGATGGCATACATTTCGTTTTTTAGGCTATGCATTTTTTTGTGGCTGCGGAATCACAACGATTGCTACGTGCAGTATCTTCAATGGTTTTCCTCGACTTAACACCGGAAAGAGAAGGATAGAGGACCCCTAAAGATCACGGGCTGAGCTTTGCTCGCACTTCATCTTGGGGAAATAGAAACAGAGGCCTTATACGCGGTCGCCCCTTCATCAACGGACTTCCAGCTTAATGGCTGTCCCTACTTTCTATACCCAACCACTTCTCTTAGATAAGGTTTGTCGTCTAAGATTATCAACGAAAATACTCTGATATCAGGGCGATTTTCGGCCATCGTGCTCTCTCCAACGATGGTACGGTATGTGCCGGGTTCGTGGCTCACGTATACTGCTCAAGCAGTGATGATTAGACGTGGGTAACACTGTATTAGACCAGGTCCAAATTTATTGTTTGATTGAAAATCGCATCTCGGGAAGTAAACACGAGGTCTAGTGATACTTAAATATTCGTATTGCCGGCCCATGCGAAGGTGTTTACCATGATCCGTTGTGGAGTGAGCAGGTGCGAGCAGTTGGAGACCTTGCTGTACCTACACAGCAAGATTCCCTTCTCGAGTCTACCTTCTCCGTGAGAAGAGGCTGAGGAATGTTCTATTTAATGTCGACTCGGAAACAGAAAGTAGTTTGGACGACATCTAGCTTCGTAGGCGCCATGGCCCTTACATTCGATATCACTGCAGCCGAGATGGTTGGACTCTTCATGGAGTGTATACTCTATGGAGTCTACCTTGTCTCACTCGGATTCTGTCTTCGTGCGCTGCTTCTCGAACAAACGGAGCGGGGCTTTCGATGGAAGAAAAACATCAACTGGATTATGCTGGTAGTGTCTCTGCTTCTTTGTCTATTCGCTACATTGGATGTCGCCTTCGGTCTCCGGCATAACCTTGATGCATTTGTGTACTACAAAGGTCCTGGTGGTGCCGCCGAGGAATTTGAGAACATATCCTACTGGGTTGATGTCATGCAGGTTAGTTCCCTTTTTATATGCACAGTATTGAATCTGAGTTCTCACTGGCGTATTCCAGACCGTAGATTACGTCGCGCAAACCTGCATAGGTGATGGAATGCTGGTTAAGTCCTTGAAGTTGTCGGACCACGTTCATTCAAATGTTGACCTTTGATTTCAGATATATCGCTGCTACATCGTCTTTGGAAAGAACTGGAAGATCATCCTTCCTTCAGTTATCCTGTGGCTTGGTGGTACCGTCTGTGGGGCACTCTTGATCTGGACGTTCGCCACACTCAAGCCACCAGCGCTGATTGACACAAGCCAAGCGGAGCCCTACACCGACGTGGGGATAGCCTTGTCTTTAACGCTGAACGTAATCACTACAGGTAGATACCCTCTGTTTCCCAAACTCGGAAGTATTGAACCTTAATTAGATTTTGTCTAGCGCTAATCGTGTGGCGGATTTGGTCAATCGATAGAGAAAGTAGTGCTCTCATGACAAACACTACTTCAAGCGCTGTACGCGCGTCCAAGCTTCATAAGGTGATGCGAATTATCGTTGATTCTGCTGCACTCTACACCCTCGCAACTGTTATTTTTGTCATCACATACATTACTGGCAGTAATGCAAATTATGGTACATCCGACAACGTCAGTGTTCATCACCTTCCACTTTCTCGTTTCCTGTTCTTGATATTGATTTCAACAGGTGATACAAATAATTGGTATCTCGTTCAATCTCATCATCATCCGTGTTGATGCCGAGAAGTCATACGCCGGAAGTACAGCTAAGATCAGTGCAGACAACGACCTTCCTTCCTTCCAGGCTCCTGCTCTAAGACGGAGGCGACAGCAGAATAGCTTCCCTTTTTCTCTTCTCACGACTACCGTCTCAGATCAGACCCAGAGCGGCCCCTTGGAGACTGAGCTCACGACGACGAAAAGCATCATTTTGGACGTGGAGGTCGTTCATGGCTACGGAAACCAGCAAACGGGGATTATTAACGATGCAGAACCTCGACCGAATACGGATTACCCTTGACTCTTTTTGCAATCTCCTATCTTCGTTTCCTGAGTGTCTATGTGGTCTGGTCTGGTCTGGATTTCATATTGTATTATCTATCAATGTATGAGAAGTGTTCTTGTATGCAGCGACTTGAGCTGCCAATCGGTGGCTGGCGACGACTTACAGGAGTAGATGTGTTGAATAATCAAGGAGTAGTATATTTACCTCGACTCGGACTTCTGGCAAATATTTCAATGTCTTCCCGCAATTCTGCGGATAATTGTGGGTGTAATGAAAGCGGACCTGAGCAATCCCTCAAATGGAAATCAGCGATATGCTTCTCGTGTCGACGAGCAGAGGATAATAGTTGAGTAGCATCTTCGTCAAAAGTTTTAACGAGGAACAAGAAGAGCCTTCCAGCTCCGGGCGCTTGTAACGTGGATAACAGCGTGGGAATTTTACGCGCCTATTCCGCGCTCACCTTCGCCGCCTTTTTCTCCTTTCATGAATGTTGCACTCTACGATGATTCGAATTCAGCATGGTTTTCGAATCCGTTGATTCTCAAGACCTTTATCGACGCTTTAACCCGTTTCAACGTGAAAGGACACTCTTTGTTTGAAACATCTTAACGAACGACCCATGGGCCATCATCGACGTCAGCGGGGCGACAAGTGCACGGTGCAGTGTTTTGCGTCCGAAGTAAGTCATTCTGGCGCCTAGCTTACTACCGGAACTCATCTCAGCGTCGTAAATTCTAAGTACGGTCATTCCGCAGGCAGCACCGCGGTGATTGTCACCGCGTTCAGCGAGATTTGGCTCGTATTTTCAACATCATGATCGCATTTGCACAGATTTGCACTGCAATGATCCCCGCAGCATAATCCTCGCTCAGAATACCACGCAGAATACCACGCGGTTGTACTCAGTTATCCCTGCCTTGATAACAGACATCTACAGCACTCGGATATGATGACATACGTTTCATTATTTTTAGGCCGTGCATCTTTTCATGGCTGCAGAATCACCTCAAACTGAAGCGTGCAATATCTTCATTTTCTTCGACCTAACACCGGCAAGAGAAGAATACGATCACAGGCTGAGCTTTGCTCGCACTTCATCTAGGTGAAAAACCGTTTGATTGAAAGTCGCGTCTTGGAAAGTGAACACGAGGTCTAGTGATACTCAGATATTCTTATTACCGGCCCAGGTGTTTATCATGATCCGTTGTGGAGATGAGCAGGTAAGAACAGCTCAAGGCCTTGACAGATAGTATGTACCTCACAGCAAGGTTCCCTTCTCGGGCCTAACTTCTCCGTGAGAAAGGACTGAGGGATGTTCTATTTAATGCCGGCTCGGAAAAAGCAAGTAGTTTGGACGACATCTAGCTTCGTAGGCGCCATGGCCCTTACATTCGACATCACTGCAGCTCAGATAGTTGCACTCTTCATGGAGTGTATACTCTACGGAGTCTACCTTGTCTCACTCGGATTCTGTCTCCGTGCGCTGCTTTTCGACCCAACGGAGCTGGGCTTTCGGTGGAAGAAAAACATCAACTGGATTATGCTGGTAGTATCTTTGCTTCTTTGTCTGTTCGCTACACTGGATGTCGCCTTCGGTCTCCGGCATAACCTTGATGCATTTGTGTACTACAAAGGTCCTGGTGGTGCCGCTGAGGAATTTGAGAACATATCCTACTGGGTTAATGTCATGAAGGTTAGTTCCCTCTATTCAATGCACGGTATTGAATCTGAGATCTGAGCTCTCGCTGGTGTATTCCAGACTGCAGATTATGTCGCGCAAACCTTCATAGGTGATGGAATGCTGGTTAGGTCCAAGTTCTCGGACCACGTTCATTCAAATGTTGACCGTTTCTTTCAGATATATCGCTGCTACATCGTCTTTGGAAAGAACTGGAAGATTATAATTCCTTCAGTCATTCTGTGGATTGCTACTACCGTTTGTGGAGCACTCTTGATCTGGACGTTCGCCACACTCAAGTCAGCAGCGCTGATTGACACAAGCCAAGCGGTGCCCTATACCGACGCGGGGATAGCCTTGTCTTTAACGCTGAACGTAATCACTACAGGTAGATACCCTCTATTTCCCGAACTCTGAGGTATTGAGTCTTATTGGATTCTGTTTAGCTCTAATCGTGTGGCGGATTTGGTCAATCGATAGAGAAAGCGGGGCTCTCATGACGAACACGACTTCAAGCGCTGCACGCGCGTCCAAGCTTCATAGGGTGATGCGAATTATCATTGATTCTGCGGCACTGTACACCGTCGCAACTGTTATCTTTGTCATCACGTACATTACTGGCAGTAACGCAAATTATGGCACATCCGACAACGTCAGTGTTCATCACCTTCCACTTTCCCGTTTCCTGTTCTTGATATCGGATATTGATTTCAACTACTTCCCCATAGATTGTACAAATAATCGGTATCTCGTTCAATCTCATCATCATCCGTGTCGATGTTGGGAAGTCATATGCAGGAAGTACAGTCAAGATCAGCACAGACGACCGTCTTCCTTCCTTCCAGGCTCCTGCTCTAAAACGGAGGCGACAGCAGAATAGCTTCCCTTTGTCTCTTCTCACGACTACCATCTCAGATCAGACCCAGAGCGGCCCCTCGGAGACTGAGCTCACGACGACGAAAAGCATCACTTTGGACGTGGAAGTCGTTCATGACTACGGAAACCAGCAAACGAGGAGTATCAACGACGCAGAACATAGACCGAATACGGATTACCCTTGAATCTTTTTGCAGTCTTCTATCTTCGTTTTCTAGGTGTCTATGTATGTTTATTTTGCTGCCCGTGTCCATCATGTTCTCTTGGGAACTTCTCTACCTGTGTCCGGACCTGCTGAAAATGATCAAGTAAGAGCGTTGGGGATATTTTGGCCAGCTACATACAACAATAAGCTCTGTTGTTCAATGTGCAAAGGCGAGTGGAAGAGCGTGTATGACGATTTTGTGTCGGGACAGAGAGCGATTGAATATTTTAGGAGAGATTGGGGGAGGACCTAAGTCCGTAAGAGTGTAAAACCACCATTCGTTGTCCGGGCGCTGAGTGCATTAGGAAGGGGTAAAGCGTAGTATCCACAGCCGCCCGGTGACGTCGTGTATTGAATAAGAGGAGACTATGGTTTAATCGTCTTCATCAATCTTCATCAAATATGCACCCATAAACGATAGCTACCTTTCATTCACATCAAACATCGTCCACCGAAGACTTGTAGACGGTAAAGCACCCGTAGGCACGCGATTCTGATGATCTGTTCCGGGCTTGGAATTTCCGTCGTCGTCGTCCGCTTCCTCCATGTATTCCTTGGAGCTTTCACCTTCTCCTCTACATCCCCTCCCCCCAGCGCTCTCTCCTCGATAATATATATCCTCAACCTCCCCACACCCTCCTCGATCCTCGATCACGCTTGACATCGTGTCAGGAACTCCCCTGTTTCCATTTCTCAACTCTCGCTCGATGCCGCTTAGAACTCTCGGTAGCCGCGGAAGTAAAACGCTGTCAGTGTCTATCTATAACTCTCTCGGAACTCATACCAAGGACCAAGGACCGGGAAAAAATAACACGTTTACGTTTGATGTTTATTAATCGGGCAAGGTAAGTATCCTCACAAGCGCCAGTAGGCCGATGTAAAGAAGTCATAAACATAATCACCATGTATAGATTCTAAGTGGTGATGTCCTCCCTGAGGAAATACATTCACGCACGTGTGGGGCTCCTAATCTGAACCGATCAAAGACGAACGAAACACCGTGAGTTAACGCTCCAGGGCGCTTCCTTACCTACAACTTACCTTTCTGTTGTCCCCGTTCGTCATCAAAGGTCGGATTCAATACCCACTTAACGCAAATAAGCACGAAGTACGATGTTGATACTCAGGCGGACACACAAGCAGTGGGAACGACTGGATTACTACAGTACCTGACGCAAATAAGTACGAAGTAAGTACGATGTTGATACTGTAGTAATAGTGAGTAAGTACTGAATAATAAACAGATAAAGAATGGTATACACACCTCAGGTGGACACACAAGTAGTGGGAACAACTGAGGTGTAAAACTACTGGACTGCGCAGTATAAGTGGCCGATCACATAGGCCAGTAAAACTAATAGATTGAACGAACGTGGTTGTAAGAGGAGCCCCAGATAGGGGCAACGATAAGGGAAATAGAGGTGAAACACAATAGGAAGGAGAGTATCTATAAAGAGAAGTAAGGAACATGAGTCTCGACATATGAGAAATAAATATGAAAGAACTGTTAGATGATATACTTGGAGGAGGGAGCTCGCAACTTCATCTCAAGTTTCAACACCACTAAACCTCTGGTTCCGCTGATCCAGTTTATTGGGAGATCGTGCTTTCAGATTAGCGATACCAGTCTTTTAGACAGCGGTTTCCGCTCATATCTTCTGTTCGTCATTCTACAGTCCAGCTGGAGACGCTCATCCATCATCTTCTTCCATCTCTCTGCTATCTCGATCTCGGGAAGGGGTGCATTGTCGATTACCCCTAGATATCGCACATTCGCAGAGAAGAAGCCATATAAGGTGGGCAGATTCAGTGAGCAGTATTCTCCAGAATCTGTCATCCCCAGGTCTTGGCTTACCCGTTCTCGGATCGGCAAATTTCGTTAAACCCGCACACAGGCGGGGGGCTCATTGTATCCGGCGGTCTCGGTCTTGCCACTGAGGTCAATCAGCCATGTACTTACTATAGCTGTTGTATGACAATGTACGGAGTTTTAATTCGCAGGCAATTACACCTCACTTTGTGACATATGCTAGACATATATGGACTCATATAGACTTGTATGTATAGAAGAACCGTTTTGACGAATCAGTAATTAATAATTGAACGTCTACGGATGCAAAGCCTTGAAATAGCGCCTAAAATGCCGTCACAGCACTGCAGGAGCACTGTTAGCATTGGAGCGAATGCGATACCAGGATCATACCCATGGACCAGTAGAAAGAGAATACCGCTTATGTAGGTTGTGCCAGTCAGTAGTGGAGTCCCCCGAGCATGCGCTGCTACAATGTACAGCAAATGCTGAGGTACGCAAACTCCGCACTACCTTCATGCAGCAAGTATTGGGAATTCACCCACATCTATCGACAGTGAGGAATGCAGAGCCTGCCGAATATCTGAAGATCCTAGTATATGGACGCAAAACAATTGGGCTTCTGGCGAAGTATGCGCATGAAGTTCTACAAGTGTTCTATTCATATCCAATGTTATGGCCTACCCGCATACCCAGCATACAGTAACAAATGTAGAGAATGATAGACGGATGCATGATAGATGGATGGATAGAATACTAGTTAAAAGTGGGACTCCCGTCAAAGGTTCTACCGTGGCGTCGCTGCCATGAGCTTGACCTCTGGTGGGTCAACAGGTCTGGGGTATACGACTCATGCCGCGTTGATCTGCCCTGGGAACGGTGTTTCTATCTAGGGACCAAGCCGTAATAGACTTCCTTCCTTCCTTCCTTCAGGCTGATGTCACCTACAGCAGGGCATAGTAGCAGGGGCTATTTCAATTTGAGAAATCGAAGTAGTTCGTATGATTATAGCGGCAGAAAGCGAAGGTTAATATAGGTTAATAGCCTTATGTAGCCTTATGTAGCCTAGCGAGACTGTCTTTACATGCATATACAAAAATACCGAAGATAGAGCCCAGTGGTATCCTCATGGACCCCGGCGTATCAGCACTTGGTCCCATGCCGGTAATAGACTCCTCCTCCTCCTCATGCTCCGCAGGATTGGAACTCCGAAGTGTATTGGCTGATTGTAATTTGTCGTAGTGTCGAGCGACGAGCAAATGGATTGCTATATTGACATATTGATATTTATTTTCCAAGGGGAGGGCGTCTGGCGGTTATGTTTCAATCAGCTACATAGCCGTTGTACGCAGTTTGAATTTCGCAGGCGATTGCAGTGATTGTGCTGAGATTGGCACTGTGTGGATAGTCCATTTTCTCTGCTACTAGTACTTATTAGCCTCAGCCAGTTGGTTGATTCAAAGGCCAGATAATTGCCTGACGATGCTCCTGTACATGTACTTTATCATAACATCAAGAGTCTCTTACAATACAGTATAACATATAACAAGTTCGTCACGCGATGGGAGCTTCGTGTGGCTGCAGCTCAAGCGAGTAATCGTCAGGAGCCAGAGGTGCCCGCCCGCCCAGCGGGCATCCTCAGGCTCTCGCTCCGAGTCCCCACGTTCGCAAATGCCCAGCCCAACCTACGGCTCGCTTGCTGCACCACAGCTTGCACAAATGAAGCTGGACCAGCATCAAGCTTAAACAAAGAACAAAGACCATCAAACCAGCAGAATCCAGATAGGCTCACATAGGCTCGTATGGGCGGTGACACTGATAAGTAGGTCAAAGCCGGTTCGGACCTCGAGATTCTCCTCCATCTATGTATGATCCGAGAAGGCACGAGGATCAGCTGAACGTCTACAGATGCCTAACATGCCAGGCCGTCAGAATGGGTACTCAGGCTGTTGTCACCTACGGCAGCAGGGGCTGAGAAATCGAAATGGTTCATGTGATCATAGCGGCAGAAAGCGAAGGCTAAGACTTTTTCAGGCGTGCAGGCCCGAACTTTGAGGTCGCGCACATGTCTAAGATCCTTCTTTTTGTTCAGCGGAATCAGGCCTGGACTTGTCTTCGACCGTAACGTCGGCGGAATTGAAAAATAGTATCGGAGGGTCGTAAAGAGGGAGAAAGGTTTGTTCTGAGGAGGTAGACGTAGATCTAGGTGTAGGCTCGAGCTGCTCAAGTAAGGGTGACCTAGCCTCGGGATGATGTAGGAGGTGGTGGAATAAACCCCAAGGTATCTTAACGCCCAAGGTACGCCAGAGGGTAAATAAGCTATTAAAAGAGTGTCCGAGTCTATGGCCCAAACATATTCGTGATTGTCGCCGTAAACGTCACCGACCTCGAATGCTATTGCAATATCTGAATCTGAAGGCACATTGCATGCACGCTCAAGCCACAGAGCAATAATTTCCGGACACTGCGTCCTTTTCCTGCCCCCGACATTCCTATTCCTACCTCCTTCCCAGTATTCTTTGCATAGGCGTCTGAGTCATTTTGGGAAAGACTTTTTTCCTTCCCAACTCCAACTAAATCTCGTTCATATATGAATTATGAAACGTGGGACGCAGTTATGCAGAAATATCGTCACATACTTATGTTCCGCCGTACTCCAGTTTTCAAGCTTTCTGAAAAATTTCATTGGTCCTCGTTCTGCCGGGAGGGTTGTTTCGATGTGTATAAAGTCCCCCAAGTGAACTTTCTGGAAAAGATTCAGTTCTCGCTTTGCATATTTACATGGCCTGGCAACACCTTGTCTATCTTACTTACCTACTGTTCACCTTCGTCACCAATCTATGGCTCAACGACATCCGGAAGCGTACTGCCCAATATAACACGTCTGAGGGTGCCGTTCTCGACGCACTCTTTTTCATCTTGCTGCCCACATCCATCGTGTTTTCTTTCGTACTTCTATACCTGTGTCCGAGCCTGACTCGGCCCCAGGCAGTGTGGGCAGAAAACATTCTATTGGTGGTATTCGGGCATACATGGCTGTCAGTAAACTTGCTACGTACGTGACATCAAATGGCGATCTACTACACACCTTCATCACCTGCTTTAGTGAATCTTGATATCAGTCATCAATCATGGATTTCAATTACCATTCAAATCATCTCAGTGCCCCTGGTCTTTGGCGAATGCCTGAGAACAGTGAGGATCGAGGAAGAGCGCTGGGGTTATTTTGGCCAGCTGCACATGGCAGCGAGCTGCGTGGTTCAATCTGCAGGGGCAAGCGGAGGAGCATTGATGAGGATCTTTGCATCAGCACAGAGAGCGATGGATCATTTCAGGAGAGATTGGGGGAGGGACTGAGTCCATAAGAGTGTAATGCCGCTTTTCGCTGTCGCGGTGCTGAGAGCAGTATTCCGGCAATGTCATGATAGGGCTATATGGTTTATTTAATCATATTCAGTAATCTTTGGCGGATATCTATACCAGAAACAATAGCTACCTCATTGTATATTCGTCGGGAACGAATGAAACAAAGATCATTCTCCTACAATGAGCATTTTTGAACAGTTCACCTTTGAAATGTACAGTTATCAGTAAGCGCGCACCTTTTGAATTCTGCTGCTTTATATCCAATCCTTTGGTGGAATCTCGAGCTATGAAAAACAAGTCTATCTCTGCATTACCTTACGCAAATTGTGCCAATTTTCCTATATATCCAATGGATGGACCAAGCGCTACAAGAGAAAAGAAAAGAACCAAACAAAGTAGTGGTAGTTAGAGAGAAAGGGAAGTACGGCACGCCGAACCTTTCTCGCGTGGTGTGGCTGACTAAAGATTATAGCAGACGGACCGACCTATGCGTCCGACCGGCGTCTTCAACTTAAGCTGGAACTTGGAAGAGACGATCATCTCGAGGTAACGAATTGCAAGCCTGCAGAGTACTTAGGGGATTAAGGTATTTAGGAGGTTCAGGAGTTGAAACGGACTAGGAGTTGAGCTTCCCAAGTATGTGATTTTCCCCTATTTCGAGTCTAAATAGCTTGCAGAGTCGACGAATCAATAGGTCTAGCACATGCTTCAATATCGATAAAATGGAGACCAAACGATAATGGAATACCCAACAGCTTGAAAGAAATGGGCAGTAAAATTCTCGGCGTCCATTTACCCTTCACCGGCACCCTTTGCTACGCTCTTGATCGCCCAGCATATCTGACCGTTCAATATTCATGGTCGCGTCTTCAAAGCTTCAGGTTCAACTGTATGAGGTACCGCAGCTGAATTATCCTAACTGCTGATTGCTTCACTTCGAATGATATACTGGGGTTGAGCTCAAGCTCATCCCACACACGCCACACAACCTTGACTCTCACCAAGCATAACCGAGCACATAAGGCAATTCCCTCCATCCATCTTTATCCAAGTACAAAGTCTTCCTCGATGTCTACCCAGCCGCCTCAGTCTCAGACTAGTATCCTCTCCTTATTTGACACCGAAGTCCTCTTAGCCATCAGGCTCACCCATCCCCACCGCAACACCTTCCGCTTCTCGGTAGAGATGTTCTGCATGCAAAAGTTGGGTGTGGTAAAGAAAGCGAGTGAGAGCCTTGAAGAGACTTTGGCTTCGCCTCACTCAAAAAAAGAGAAGAACGCGATCGTTCCGAGCTCGGGTGGTGAAATTTTCGCCGAGTCCATGAAAGTGAAAACGAAACACTCTCCTGATTTCCGGATCAAACCTCTTCATCCTATGCTCTCATCGTCCCACAGTAACCTTCATCCCCCTCTCTTTCAACACATCCACCACCTCATCCTTAACCTTTCTCCTCTTGCGACTAATATCCACCAACGTCAGATCTTTAATTCCATCACTCCCGGTAGGTAAGATATCAAGCAGACTTAACGGATGTACGAGCCCGAAGTCGGTTTCGATCTCGAGCAATGATAGGGTTGGAACGATAAGAGTTTCTAGGATTACGAATAGAGATAGAGGGAGTGGTGAAGCTAGGGATCGATGATGAATTTTGGGTAGATGGAGATGAAAAGGTCCCGGGGGTTTGGAACCCTCCTCCTCGCCATCCTCTTCCTCGTCTTCTTCCTTCGTAGAAGCGCCAATCAAACCGACCTCACCCTCACGTATATACCTCGCACTTAACACCCCCAACCTCAACACCTCCAAATTCTCACACATCGGTAACCGCCTCTTCAAGTACACGTCTCCTACACTAGCGTTCGAGGAGGTGAGTTCAAATGTACGAAGTTGAGCCCAGGGTACGTGGAAGTTGATGGGTAAATTAGAGCAGCGTAAGGTGAGATCATGG
>RCHF01002126.1:0-15567 GCA_003987895.1 Neonothopanus nambi | reverse complement strand
GAGAAGGAGAAGGAGGTGATGGAGGTGATGGAGGTGGAGAAGGAGGTGGTGAGGGAGGTGGTGAGGGAGGTGGTGAGGGAGGTGGTGAGGGAGGTGGTGAGGGAGGTGGTGAGGGAGGTGGTGAGGGAGGTGGTGAAGGAGGTGGTGAAGGAGGTGGTGAAGGAGGAGGTGGYGGTGGWGGTGAAGGWGGTGGTGAAGGAGGAGGTGAAGGAGGAGGAGGCGAAGGAGGTGAAGGAGGAGGAGGTGAAAGAGGTGGTGAAGAAGGTGGTGGAGGACTGAGAAGAACCAAGGAGAAGAAGTGATTGTCTTTTTTTTTTCTTTTTACATTTTCGATGTATATGTACATTGTTCATATGATTTTTTTACTCCGTACGAGGAAGACTAAATGCTACTTCAACACGTCTCAGTGCTAGCTACTTAGGTATAAATGAAGTCTATGTCGTTTTGCAAAAAGTAGTTTCTATATACCTTCATGATTGGTTCAGGAAGAGTGAACACGACACGCATATGTGTCTTCAATGGATCCTGGTATACAGAAGGCGGTTGCTAGTATCGAAAATGAATGCTTTAGCGGAATCTCAACACGAAGGAGATAGCGATATTATTATATACCAATAGAACGCCTGCAGCTTTCATCTTGCTAACAGCGACTTGAGTTTTGTCCTCGATGCGAGTTTCTGGATCGCCGCATTGGATTATGAGTGAGGCGAAATCAATCATCACGAATCCGCCTGCTTGCACTTTAACAAAACTGAGTGAAGTGTACATCTCAGCTGGACTGGATCGCAATAGCCGATCTGACAGACTCGCCTCACGTCTACATGCAGCATTTTTTTTGGGGATACAGTTATATATATCCTATGCAGATAGGAGCTGGATGAGTCTTGAACAAATATCAATTGCCGTACCGAATACAATCTTTTAAGTTAGCTATAACTGTTCTCGAAGATCTATCGGCGCTATTCCTTCACTTGTCCTAGTCACGGACGGACCACCAACGGACCATTGTGAGGGGGAACCAAAACATAGGTCGAATTTAAACCATAGGCCCTCCTCGAACGCTCCTTGTGCAAACCAGAAAAGAAATTTAGAAGCCCGACATCAACACGTACAGCAGCCACAATCGCCGTCCTTTTCCCTGCACGCAAGGCCATGAAAGGATTGAGCTTTTTCTCCTGCTGTCATTCCTTTCCCTCATCCAATTTCGAACGGGAAAAGGAAAACCATGATGAAAGGCGCATTGACAGAGATACGAAGACTGGCGATGTTGAATTACTGGACACCACATGCTGATGGAAGTGGCGAGGAAGAGGGGATCGTCTCGCCCTGTTGTGAGGGTGGTGGCGGCGGCGCCGGTGGTCGTTTATACGACACGCCTGGTACTTGAAGGGGGGTTGCGTACGCGAGGTTTTGGAGGTGGTAGTTCAGGTGAAATAGCGTACAGGCCGGTCGGTTCGCGGAGGGTAGGCATCGGGGTCGTGCGTGCAATAAGAAGGATAATTAGTTGCACGAATAAGACGTGAATTCGCTACATGACTCACTTCACTACTACTATTTGATAATCAGGTGGGGGAGGCGCTGATTTTTTGAACGGTGTCGGAGGCTTGTAGAGGTTGAAGAACGGGGAATAGGGGGAAGGGGGGCGTTCTTTTGGTGTTTGGATGGAAACCTTATGCCCAGACGGGATGACGCGCAACGAACGGAAGATATGAGCTAGATAAAGAAAGTATGATTAGAGTGAGCAACAATGAGTGAAGGACGACTTACGGTAATTTTTCTCGCGGTAAAGCCAGCGGCTGAATTGCAGAGGTTTCCACCAGTTCAAGGTCTGTTTGAAAAGGGTCGATAGCTTTGATAACCACAGCAGAAAGACTGAGAACAGTCTTCGGAGGAAGGATTGAGCTGGCCTCGAACTTGTGGGAGGATACGGTGCTGCCGCAGGGTAAAATTCGTTTGGAGGCTTGGAGCGCGTTACAACGTATCCTAAGCGCTTCAAATAGGCGTAGACCTATCATAGAGATGACTTAGCACTGAAGATTGAGAAAATGGCGGATCCCACGTACCTGATACCTATCCAATGTCAGATCTTCTTTCCCAATCATCTCCGAGTATGCTTGCTGCACGGTCATTGGGCTCCCCAACACAGTCTCGAACGTGGCATCGTCAGGGTACTGTATTGAAGACTCTTTCCAACAGAAAAGAGAGCCTCGTTCAGTAAGATAAATGGCTTCTTAAGGTAGCAGTTTTTGCGTCCTCATCGCCCACGTCATCCCCATCCAAGAGGTCTTGTGAATTGGACAGTGGGCTGCTCGAGGCTGTCATCCATCGGAAAGAGGTACTCCAAAAATCCACAGCAGGGAGCAGGGCCCGGGCGCTTATCTGGCGCTTACATACAATTGCAACCTGACGCGACTCAGTGCGCTCGTCGCTGGAACTCTTCGACTTGGAGTAATTCACTGAAGCTGAAGTCGGGAAGTCAAAAAAGACCAAGTGAGTTTGGAATCCAACTTTTCCTTTTGACCAAGTGTACTTACATATAAAATATAGTGACAAACGAGGATATCAAGTTTTTATATACTTTGAAAATGGCAACGCGCAGGCTAAAGCTTTGAGTCAACGAGGGGTTACTACAGTTAGGCCGGTTAGAACCCTTCAACTCTGTCTTTGTCTAATCATCATTGCATATATAGGCGATGGTGTTACTCTGTGTCTCTTCGCCAACTCTTATCTTCTATGTCGGAGCACGCATCCGCCTGCAAAAGAAAAGAAAGAAAAAGGAAACGCGTTTTTTAAAAGCGGGAAACTCGCAGAGTGCGTGCTTTGATCTCTTCCATGTTGTCATGGACGCGTATGAGTCCGTCTAATTTGATCTAATTCGAACCTTTTTCTGTATAGATCCACAAAATGGTGCCAAAGGGTGAGTAGAGCCTGCTCATTGTCGTAAATTCCACCTTCCTTTTCGTTTTGCTCTAGCTCGAGACGTAGTGATGCACTATATGTCTTGGGTTGGCTCAGTAGGAAGCCCAGCTTCTACGTTGATATGCGGATTTTTGACTTTAGTGTTTCACATGTTTGACCCTCTCTAACTTTTGCCTTTACAGAGCGCAACGACGGCTCCTGAAGATCCGATATTTCTGTCTAACCTCAGTGCGGCTCTTCATGCACTAGGAGACCATCTAGGCTGCTTTCAAGCGATACGTCGTGCCGTCGAAAAGGCCCATCGATCCGAAACACAGCATGCCTCTCTCCTTTTACGTCCTTCGCAAAGGCTCGCAAAGACCATGAGTCACGGTGTACGAAGTGGCATTATCCAATCGCGACACTTGCGCGAAGAGAAAATGTTTATCGACCTTTATCGACCAATTAGAGACCTTGTTAGGTTCTAGTGATATTGGGTTGGATTTCTCGCGCGCTTGGGCGCGGTGGAGAACAATCGACGCTGACCTGGGTCCGAATTTGGAAGAGGGTGTCGCTGCCAGGAGTTGACTTGCCGGATTGCCCATTTTCCGATTACCTGCGTGTGTTATTCGTTTCTTTCCTGGCTCCTAGACATGCCCTAATTTCCGAGAGCAGTGATCCTACGAAGGGGCACTATTCGATGCGCAAATTCTTTCCAGCGATGTGCAGTGACTGTTCACTAACTCTTATGCCAGATCGGTCAAGACGTTCCTATGTCTATCGTGGAGGACTGCATTTCTGTTAATCTCATCTATTCAAACTCTTAACAATCGTCATAAGATCATCAGAAGAGAGTCGTACGATCCACATGAAGGTGCGTGAGTTCCTACTCCCTTATAGCCAGCACATTAAGTTTCTTGCATCGAAATATAGGCTCCTCAGACTTAGGGTGGTTGGATCTAGGATGCGAGGGCGGAGGCTGCACAGCATATAGCCAAGGGCGCTATCATGGTGTTAGAGAAGGTGACTCGGAGGATGGCGGCGCTTCCATTCGTTCAGATGGAGACCCCTGGTGAAGAGATAAGAGCGATACATTCAGCACATTCCAGTGAGTTTCTCACAGACAATCCCTTCTTCTTACCAATACCTCTTCCGGCGAGCCTCGTTCTGATGTACAATTGACAGATTCCATTCCATCAACATTTACTTGACATTTCTTTGGACCTGTCGAAGCTTGCGCGCTTGAGCTCCAACTTAAAGATTGATGTTTAAACTTAGCCTGAGCCTCGAGGCTTCGAGCGCTCAGGTCTCATGAACAACCTTACGTGGGTGATTTGACAACTTTTTCCGAAAGTTCGAGCTCGTTGCACTATTCGTAGAGCTCGAGATTCGGACGAATGACCTGGCACGAGGACATACAGTAATGGCGCTGGTAGGCGCTCTCTACTACGCAGACGGCAGATGCTTGACATTCGTGACGGATAGGCCTTGGATAGCAGATGCCGTCAACAGAGACGCCGACTCGAAGAGGTGGATCCTGATGGCAGATGATACCTCATGCACAAATCGAAAGTCGCATTTTTATGTCTTGATTTGTCTCAAGGCGCAATTTCTCAGAGGTCAAGTCCGGAAAAGTCAATCAAAGTCTCCAAGTCAGTGAGGCGGTGCATTCGATCCTTACCCCTGGGCCTGCACGCTTTGACCAGCTTTGACAGTCAGCTTGGATGCACGTCGGATGCTGGATGTCACTCGGTATGGTATGGTAGTGTCAGTTGATCACTCACAGACTGACGATAATGATAAGATTGGAAGTGAATGGCCTGCCAGTGTTAGCGGTGAATGGGCCGGTATGTGAAGTTGGTTCTCAGAGATACTATGATAGTTAACAACACATTCAAATTAGCTGAAGGAAGGTGTCGAATGTTAACACCTTTTGAACCGTTTGAATCGTTGGAACTCTAAGCTTCAAGCTTCAGGTTTTGGAATTGAGTAGCCCTACTTTTGTTGGATGATGTTTCATAATTCTTGTATGTCAAAAGCTGTATCATCATCATCTCCTCGGACTTACTCTTTCTAGCCCTGAAGTTGTATTCATCTCTTTATCTCCGATGAGAACATCTACATACTTCTCACTCAGGGAGCCGAAGACCACCCCTTCTTCACTGTTCACTACTCCCTCGTCGTGAAGTTGGTGTGTTTTATAGTCGTACTGCTTGCACCAGGTGAGGCTGCTCAATTCTGCTCCTCCAAGTTGCCTCTCATGTAAATGACATTCTTCATTCAGAAGTATTATCATGTCAATCTCATTTGGCGGGACCATAACTAGTGGTATACAAGATATCTCTGCGCTACTTCCTCTCCTCGGCACCGAACAGTGCGAAAAGCATGCTGGGATAGCCTTAGAGAAGGGATTCCTATACGCAGTTGCGACGCCTCTCTCCTTGTTCGGTAGTCTGGGCATTGTCAAAACTGCTCTACCCATCTTGCTAGCTACCCTTCGGTTCCATCGCCTAGGCTTTGTTGGGGCGAAGAAGCTCAACGACGCAGGCTTTACACTGTCTGGTAGCGTCGCCCCATTGATAGGTGTCGATCCAGACTTACCGGCACGTTATCTTGCTGAGAGCCGCTTGCTATGCGCCCTTGACGAGAATAACATTCGAGATTTCGAGGATCTGAGCATCAAGCTGGATGTGTGGAAGTGGAACATAAAGCTCGTGGCCTCCTCCCTTATTGCATCTCTGCTAGGGATCACCCCATATCTATACCTTAATCTAGCCGGTACAACAATGAGAAGGTCTCTTGCATGGACGTTTCCGGCTCTGCGAATCGGAACTAGCTACTTATGCTGTATCGCAATACAGCTCATCCTTCAGGATAGGATTACGTCGCTTATACGGCAGCGTATCTTATTTCAATCAGTTGATTCGATGTTGCCGCGCAGTAATGATGGCACCCTCGCCCAGGACTTGAAGGACTTAGGAATACAATGGGACTCAAGGCATGACGCAGAATCATGTCTCACCAGCCTGCATAACTCAGGTGTCCTGCTCAAAACAGATGATCAACAGTATTCCAACATCGACGCTCAACTCTCGAATATCGACGCTCGGATCTCGAATTCGGTTCGCTCGGAATGGACTCTCTGGCAGGAGATGTATTTGATCGTTCAACAAGTCATTCTCTTCCTTGCATCCATTGGGGTCGTGATTGGCTATATTGGATGCTTTACTGTGGTGCAAGCCGCTACCTCAGCATATGGGCCGCTGTCGTGGCTATGTCTTGAGGCCGGCCTTTCATTGATACGTGTAGCTATCTGGGCATGGAACCCTGAATGGGATGACATTGAGGCCGGTTTCCGACTAGTTCTTGAAACACACAGAATTTTGCACACGAAGAGACTGCAATATGACATGTGGGAGTGGCCTGAGACCTGCCTGGACTCACTGAAAGCTAATACGCCGGAACTTTACCTTTCCGCAATAGAACACAGTATATTTTGGATGGGAGACGAACGTTACTTAGGTTCTTTGCCACCATTTTCTCACCCTGGATTTCGCCTTTACCTTACTGTTGGAGAATTTCAGGAGAATGGGTCCAAATCGATTGATTTCTGTGCGACCGTTGTCCACGACACGAACAGGGCAATATTTATAAGGTACTCACGTTTGGGGGGTCTTTTGAGGCCTTTTTTTGTTGGTGTACACTTTGTCAACACTGGCGATCACGAAATCTATACAATAATCCCAGGGACACACTTCAATATGATAGACGCTAAAGATTGCGACGAAAATATTAGCAGGCTGTTCCCAATTCCACTGCTAGAGGATGTACATGTCTACATCGCGTACATTACTCATATCTATGCCACACTGCTACCAGCGCAGGGTTACTGCTTAAAACCGTTCGCTCGTCCAATCGCTACCGGATGGACAGTTTCCTCCAAACGTGTTTCGAGTGACTACGTCACATATATCGAAGGCAGTCTGTTATCTGCCGAAAATGCAAATCAAACTCAGCGTGTCAGATGGACTAGATGGATGGAGGTAGTGTTGGGTGTCATCATGAGGGAGGAGCGGGCAGATGTCTACGGTCTTGATCTAGGATCCGTATCCAATAGATTGCTCCCAACAGCCCGACTGTTACTAAAAGAGGCTTTGATGGTAGAGCTTCATTACTTGGAATGGATTGCTGATGCAGAGAAAAGTTTATCTGTTCGACAAAATGCTTTTCTCGATACGATTTATGGGTTGGAAGAGAAGAACCGGCGGCTAGACGAATGGAAATACTGGTACCATCAGCGGCTTCGGGAGGACGCTGAATGGGCCGTCGACAGACTAGGAGGGTACTCTCAGACGCTATACGGTTATGGTGGAGGTGATGATTACGGTCATTTTATAAAGGAACTCAAGAAAGAGCAGGAGGCTGTTTTACTCGCCTACCAGCTTCTGCACGAGAGAAATGACTGGTCCACTGTCAAGGATCATTTACGCAGAAAGAGGGAAGTCTTGGCCTCGTCTATCGCTGATGAGACTATGTCCGGTAACCATACGAGCAACCGTTTAGGGCGTCGGATTGCAGATCGATTGCAGATGGCAGAGTATTGGACACGATTCTTTTTCAATCCTGTCACAAGTCGATTTGACAAAGGTTTCAGCACACACTTTGGGCTGACGGAGTCCGCATTTCACTTTCTAGCCGAGATAATGTGCTCTCGTTGTGTTAATGATGGTTCGGACACCAAAAGGTACAATCTGCGGAAGCTCAAGAGATTGTGGGAAAGCACAAGCTCGTGGCTGCGGGGTCCTGAGGGAGAAAAATTCCTGTCCAAAGCCTTCAGACTTCGGAAGAATCTGGGCCTCGACACGATGTATATGGCAAGTCATCATGAGGGGTGGTTCGACTCGGACATTCTCGGAAAAGTTTTGGACTCGGAGGTGACTGTTACCATGCCAGAGCAGTCCTGGGGCAGGGGCTCAGATTCACTGCAGAGATATCCCCAATGCACCCCCGATGCCACGGCTGTCACAGCGGGAAGTTGGAAAACAATGGTTTACTTCACGGGAAAGCCCTCATCGGACGATACTCCGTATCCACTCCAATTTATCCCGCTTACCGATCAAGACTCAGCGATAGTAGAGATTATTTCAAACAGTGAGGAAGGGAAGGATCTGTCTCTAATCATCCTGCATCGTGGTACAAGGAGAAATCGCATTGAGGTGTCAGTCGTGCATGAGCACTCGGACATTCCTCTTCTTAATCCACCGTCATCAGTGACTGTTTTAACGTCAGCGCTGACGAGCTACAAACTCCCTTTCATTATGAAGGGCAAGACTAAAGTTACACTGACACCAAAGCCATGGTTGTGGGAGGTACGCTTTATTAAAGTTGTCGCTTCCGAAGATGTAGATAAGTGGCTAGAGGTGAAGGAGTGATCGTCGTTTTTTGTTTTACGTTTTCGATGCATATGTACATTGCTGATTTCTGCATTTCTATGTTCGTACGATTTATTTTACTCCATATGAGGAAGACCAAATGCTATCTCAACACGTCTCAGTGCTAGCTACATAGGCGTGAACTTAAATAAAGTCCATGTCGTTTTGCAGAGTAGTTTCTACGCACCTTCATGACTCCTTCAGGAAGAGTGAACACTACATGCATACGTGTCTTAAATGGATCCTGATATACAGAGGGTGGTTGCTAGTATGGAACATAAAATCTTTAGCGGGATTTAAACACGAAAGGAATAGTGATTATTAAATACCAATAGAACACCTGCAGCTTTCATCCTGTTCACAGCGATTTGAGCTTTATCTGCAATGGGGGTTTCTGGATCGCCACATTGAATTATGAGTGAGGCAAAGTCAATCATCATGAACACGCCTGCTTGTGCTTTAACAAAGCTGACCCGTCAAATCCCAGTAAGGCACAAAATACATTGACCCACTTGAAGAAGTATACACTCACGGGAACATATGATATTCACACCAACTCGCGACTAACTCAAAGGCCTTTGTCAAACGTTTCCTGTTCTCATCAAGAAACCAGTCATAGAAGGTCTCATTGTCGAGGACAGCGGTAAACGCAGCATCCGCCATAGAAGATATTGGCGTAGCATTCAAGCTGAGATTGATCGTGTCGATGAATGTCTTATGATGCTGTGAAACGAGTCCACCAATCTTGACTCCGGAAGCCCCAAAATCTTTAGACGGTCCAGCAAGAACATGTATCCGAGCCGGATCACAGTATGGTTCTGTATCGAGACTGAGAACGGAAGTAAACGGCGTTGGCTCTGGGTTATATTTGCTCGGAAAGACTTCGTTCGCAAAAACTTCGTCCACGACAAGGTGGATGTTGTACTATTGCATACAAGTACTAAATCAGTCCACGAAGAATCTATGCTGTTGCATATAGATGAACCTACTTCCTCAGCAATCTTTGCATACTCGATGATAGTTTCAACAGGGTACGCGCAGGCCAGCGGATTATGCGGGTTATTGAGCATGATGACTGATATTACTTCTCCTTCGCTTCGAGCTTCCTCGATCGTTTGTCTGATGTAAGGGATAACCTCCGGAGTAAGAGGATTTACCTCTACTGGTATTGGTATTATCCTCGGAACTGCTTCTGCAGGGTATACGATATCCCTTACATAGTCCGCTTTAAAAAAACATAAAGAGTCAGCAAGATATCAACAAAAAGAAAGCTGGTTGGCATTCAGAATGACGCACAGTAAAACGGCTATATCCATATACCGGAATGATGAGAACTCTACAAGAGCTCATCGAGTTCAAAACATACTGCAGTCAAGAGAACACCGTCGCCAGGATCACAGAGGTGCCATAGCAAATGTGCGAGAATAGCACCGATCCCAGGCCCAACAGCAACTTGATCCAGGGTGATTGGCTGTCTTGGACGAAGAGTCTTGTTGAGAAACTTGGGCATAACATCGAGCGTACTCCGCGTGAAGCCTCTGGTGATTGCAGACCCTAATACCGACAGGAAAAGAGCGGGAAGTTAGCCATGGTAAGATTAATTTACATCGGAGGAAGTGTCTATGAGCGCGCGTACGATAGCGGAGATGAGGATGAGAAATTGAAAAGTGTTTATTTATGAACTACGGAGGAGGAGATGTCCGAGACTGATATCAGCTCTATAATGTTTTGAAGAAAAAAAAGTGATTGAATGCCTTGAGCAGCTCGTCGGAAAGCAACTGGTTTTCAGCAGTAGCAAGATTAATAGGCCCTTCAGGATTTAATTTCTCGTCATAGAACTTTTCCGTAGATGGTATCTTATCCGCTATTTGCAAGGCTCGTTGCTGGCCTCGATCGGATAGTTGGACTGGCATTGATGTTGAAAAGAATATATGGATGCGAGTGGAGTGTTCTTGCGTAGACAACGGTAAATTTGTGTTCTTTCTGAAAAGCCAGTCACAACCGAAAGCGAAAATGGCAACGAAAGGAGGAAGAGTAGCTTGGTCGTTCTAATCTAACTTAAGGGTTAGAATTCAAGTTTATGACTGCGGTGGTCCTCATCGCTGACGAATCATGAGTCATTTCTGATAATAGTCGTAATCGCCAAGTGCCATTCTTCAAAAAAGAATGCAAAAACGAGCGATACATTTAGGAGAATGCCAGCAAGAGTACAAGGATTTAAGGAAGAAAGAACTATGCTTACACATGCAGAGATATAGCTACAGATAAATATCTATTCTTCACTTTCCTCATACTGATCATCCACCTCACCCTCGGTCGAATTGAGACCAAAACTCAACCTCTCCAAGGGAGAATCGTAATCTCTAGGGTCATAGGTAATAGCGGCACCCTCCCTACCACTCTCTGCAATGACCAAATGATCCATGTGTCGTCCCAGGCGCTTGGATTCCTCAAGTCGGCGCTCACGGAGAGCCCGGCGTGAGTTGTCCCGCAGGGTCACAATATTGGTGCTATCGGCAAAGGGTTGAGCGGGAGAACGGCTGGGATGGGTACAGGAAGGGGAGGGCGAGGGGCTATCAGGGACAAAAGAGGCTAAAGATGAGGTAGAAGACGGAGGCGACGACGACGACGACACTGCCGAGCTCGAGTCTATGGAAACAGTTAAGTTGGACCGAGTAACAGTGGACGATGTCGCTGCAGAAGCCGACGCAGTAGCGGTTGCCGGCGCGCGCCTTACGATTCCATCGAGTATCTGCTCTTCGTTCCGTTGATGCTTAAAGAACATTTGATCCCATTGGGCCGCAGTCCACAGCGCCTCAGTTCTTGCTTCCACATTTCCTATACTTCCTTCCGCCTCCCTTCTATTTCTCTCCTCGATCTCCTCACGTTCCTCTCGTTCAAGCGACTCGAGTTCACTTTCGAGCTTGGCACGGATGACGGCATTGCGTTGAACGCGTAGTTCGTAGTCTAGTTCTTGTATGCGTTCTTCAATACGCTGTGTTCCTAGAATAAGATCGATAGGACGCGTCACAACTCGGTGTGTTTCCCGGATAAAGCTACGGAGGGGAGAGGAAGGTGGTGAAGCGTTTTCAGAATGGGGGGAGCGGGGATAGGGGTGTCGTCTAGATGAAGAGGTCGAGTTGGAACGAATGCTTCTGGTCCGGTGGCCAGAAGAGTTGGACGATGCCAAGCTAAGAAAGGACTGCTGGGGAAGCGGTGGATGCTCTAGGGAAGAACTGTTTTGGGGTATATGGAGCGGGTATACATTAGCGGTACCAGCGGTAGCATAAAGAACGGAGCTCGTTTCAGAAGCAGGAGCATTACGCGTAAGGGCAGCGTAAGCCTGCCTGCGGTGAGCTTCACGCTGGGAGATGCTTGGGGGGGTGCGGCCCGGGTTCATGGATGTCCCGTAATTCGAGAGAAAGAAAAATTCGATGTATAAATGAAAGTGTTGTTAATGAATGGGGGGTTAGATTTTCGATAACTACAATCGGATGAGCCGGGGTATCAGTGGGAAAGAGGAATACCAGTTCCCCAAGAGACAATGTAGAAATTGAGTGGATCCTCTCCTGGGCCATCCATATATAAGTCATTGTGGCCACTCGCTAGATGTGGGCAGAGTCAGGTCGGATGGTCAAAAAGCGTAACATCTCGAACAATGGTAGAGAGTATCTGGGCGTCAAATTATGGACGCGGAGTGGCTCATGTCCGGTTCTTTGCTCACGAGTGCAACGTGCCACAGTGACAAAGGAATAGTGGCCTTTGTGCAAGTGTCGTGACTTGAAATTTGGAGAAAGGAAGATTCGGAACTCGGAATTTGTTACGATGGCCAAGCAGAAAACGCGCTGGCAAGTATCCTCTTCGCCAGGAAAGTCTGAGCAAAAGGATTCATTTCTGGAGGAGTTGTAGGTCAGCTTCTGTATGCTTAGACGCAGGAAACTGACCGTAACACTGAGTCATGAGCATTGGAGTTGATTAAACTGGTTGAAGCAGCGTTAGCTCGTCGTTCAGATAAGAAAACCTAGCTATCATCGTCAGTTCGCCTAATGAGAGCTATAAAGCATATTATCAAGGATTTGAATTTTTGACTTTTGAGATAAGAATTTCTTTGTTTCCCAGATAGACTCTAGAGGCGCCTGTGGTGGCAGGAAGCGAACCTGGAATTCACCATGAGGCGCGCCTTTCTCAAACCTATACTGCTTCTGTCACTTTGGACATCGCTCTCGGCAGCAACAACCATCCAGCAACCGTTCAATACGGCATATATCTCTGAAGCGCTAGGCCTGAACACAAAGAAAATATTGACTTCGGAAATCGATGATTTCATCGAAGGCGTCCTTTCATCTTGGAATTCTCCTGGAGGTGTGAGCGTTGCAGTGGTACAGCAGAACGACGACGGTTCTTGGAATGTCGAGACCAAAGGGTATGGAATAGCCAAGGCAGATGGAACGAAGATGTCAGAACACTCACTGGTTTGCATTGCGTCGAATTCGAAGGTAAACTTCGAGCAAATCTCACTGCATCCGTATATTCATTGGCTCTTAATAGCTGTTCAACGTCCTTGCTACGGGTCTTCTCATATCGAACCAAAGTCTATCTCCACGAATAAACTGGGATTCGAAAATTGAGTCTCTCGTGCCAGAATGGAAGCTTATGGACCCGCTTGCGTCGAAGGAGACAACTATCATTGATGCCATGAGCCATCGTACAGGTCTACCTAGACACGATCTCATGTATGGCAGGACAGATAACAAATCTACCATTGTACGTATCGGTCCATTCACCTTTCATCACCAAGATTCTCATGCGCGGGTTCACTATTAGCTTCAACGCCTGCGGTACCTTCGACCTTCCGCGGAATTCCGGACGACTTGGCAATACTGTAACAACATGTACCTTCTCTTGTCGTACTTCCCTACGCTTCTAGTCGATACCCACCCGCCTTTTGCTCGATATGTCAAAGACAATATATTCATCCCGCTCGGCCTCACCTCGACAACGTACTCGGTCAATGTCGCGAGAGCTAGTGGAAACCTCGCTGAAGGCTTCGCCAGGGATGCTCTTAATAAGAGCGAGAATTTGTTCGGGCGGGGCACGGCTCGTGCGATGGTGTATCCGAACTCGTTTTTGGATGGAGGAGAGGACGGGAATTGTATGCGTTCGTCTGACTATTCAAATGTTCAGGGACTAACTATTGGACACAGACAAAGCTGGTGCTGGAGGTGTTATCATGAATGCTAAAGATGCTGTAAGCGTGTTTGATCTATTCTGTATGCTTGAGTGCTTTGGTTGATGAATGACGATACTCAGGCCACTTGGATGCAAACTTTGTTACTCGAAGGGCAGAACCCGCATACTGGAGAGCAGGTCATACCAGCTGAGGTGATCAAGAAAGCGGCAAGTGGGATTACAGTTCAGACTGGTGAATCGTAAGCTTTTTTACGCATATACTGTATAGCGATTTCCTGAGTCATTGGGTTGTGTAGGTTGTACCCTGAGCTATCCCCTATTGTTTACGGAGGTGGTCAATCACGGGGAACATATAGAGGTCACGGTGAGTTCAATGTACGATTAGCGCCTTCAGTTTTGTCTCATAACTGCTCAGAATTTATTGAGGTATGGCTATGCCTAAAGCCTGGTTTTGATCTGACACCCAAAATCAGCACGGAGGATCTACAACAGGTTAACCGCCTTCATTCAATTCTCCTGGTTCAAAATTGAGACGTTCTCGTTTATAGGCTTCAAAACTCAAATCACACGTTTTCCCTCTGCCAAGTTTGGCGTGTCGGTGTTTTCCAATGACGATATGTACGGAGGGACCCTGCACGAGATAATCAAATGGCGTATTGCTGATCAGGTTTTGGGTTTGGAACCCGTCGATTGGGATGTTCGGTCAGTACCGATCATTGCCTACTACTACTGAGCTGACCATTTCTCCAGAAAGAAATCAACCATCCGCAAAGCATACGAATCCTACCTCTCTCTCACTCTTCCCCGTCCTGCCAACCCCTCGCCCCCATCGAGCTCATTTAGTGCTCTCGCTGGGACGTACCGTAATCTCGGCTACGACGATATAGAGCTTTGTCTTTTCCTTCCCGCCACCGCTGCCTCTGACGCAAACGAGACACCGGGATGTACAGACCTCGTAGCAGAACTGGAAGAGACTCTTCCTGGAGCTGTTGACCCTACTGTGCCAACGTTTTTGGCAAAGTGGAACAGGGCATGGTCGACTCATTTGAGGTTGGAACATTATGAAGGGAATTTATTTAATGTGACTACGTTGGAGAGTCGGGTGGGTGTAACGTTGGACCTTTCTTACTTCCCTTTCCGCTGATGAACCTACACTTTTTTTAGCCTACTGTGCACAATGCGACGCAAAAGTTCTGGACGGCTGTCGCGGAGGGAAAGGAAGAAGTTATTACGGCTGAATTTGCGTTTGATGGGGAGGAAGTTGGGTTTGGGATTACGGGTGGATTTTGGGGTGCTGGCGCTGGTGTGGGTGAGCCGATTGGGGAGAGCGTGAAGGAGAGAGCGGAGGTGTGGTTTGGGAAATTTTGATTTCGATGGAGTACACTACGGGCAGGACAAAGATTTTGGTGCTTGAAGCAGGCTGACTAGTAAAGGCAGATAATATCGTTCCCATTCATTTGCGGAACTCAGCTTGCTTCCAAGGTCTGTAGAGTTGTATCTCCTCGCTATATCGGAAAGAATGAAGCCTGTACTAAAGAGACTCGAAACGATTTGTAGTCACACATCCTAAGGGTTTGTCCACAACATTCGAGCAACTCCTCTATTTTCAATACGCTACTCAATACCTCTTCATACCCCCACAACGGAATAAAATACCCAAGGACACCTCTGGTGCAGGTAAGCGCGTTCTGGATCTGCAGCTGTCCATATACTCAACGAAGCGAAGAATTCCAAGCCCCCGTTGTCTAATGGTTATGACGTCAGACTTCTATGGTCCTATAGTATCTGGAGGTTGCGGGTTCGAGTCCCGCCGGGGGTTCTACGACCGTCGCCAGTTCTTTTGCTCCTATTACAGCGTTAATTCATCCAGTAGCCCAGAACTTGAATCATATTATCAAAAGTTTTTGTCCTCACACTACCACAATATGTAAATCATCAGAACGTCTTCAGTGAGATTGGAGGCCCAGGAGAATATTAGCTAGGGACTTCATCGTTCATGACCCGACCTCAAAGGAGAATTTTGGATTGGTGGACCAGATTTCCCACT
>RCHF01002119.1:0-19450 GCA_003987895.1 Neonothopanus nambi | reverse complement strand
AAAGTAAACTCTATATTCCTCATAAAAGATATATAAACTACCCAGGCCAGACTGAGACACGTCAGACGTCTATAGATGATTGATGAGACAGGAATCAGGAATCAGAAAACAGAAAAGAAAGTGGGTCCCGGGGGAAGGACTGCGACTGCACCCGAGTATGTAGTCATGAAAACAGAGAGAGAGACAGATATATAACTCGTCACGGATCATAAACAGAAAACAGAAACAGAAAGTGAAAACAGAAAGAAGAAACAGAGAGGATTCGGAACAATGGTGTCTATGTATGTAAGTAAGTACGTATGTGGGGTTGAAACATGTCGTTATGTTACTGTATGAACTTGAATGACTCTATAAGCAAAATGTCGTATGTCGGTCGATAGATAGACAAATAGATAGTGTTCAGTTGTACGAGAGAGAGAGGCGGAGAGAGAGACGGAGAGGAGATCTATATCACATACACATATACTTATGTGTGGTGTGTGCACGTAAACGTAAACCAAGTCAAGTCAAAAGGGAAACGAATTCAAAGAAAAAAGAACAGAAAACAGAAAAAAAACAAAAACGTCGTAGAACAGAGAAAAGTTAGAAGTTAGTAAAAGAATATAACCTATATACGAACCAAACTCGAGAATAAGTAAAATGAGGAGGGGAGTTGTAAAACCAGAATATGACCGAAACGACACAGGCCAGTCACCGTCGGCCGGTCGGTCGCGCGCGACAATACCAATACCAACCACTCACCCAACCATAGGCGAGACAGGTCTCAGACTCGGAGACGTAGGCGCTGCACCATTCGCATTCGCATTCACATTGCCCGCCGCACCGTTTACATTCCCCGCTGTAGCTGGGGTATCGACACCACCAACACCACCGATATCCCTCTCCCCCCTCGCCGCAGCCTCAAACAAGCTAAACCCAGGAAGCTCAACTCGTTCCCTCTTGGGTGAAGTCGCAGTTGCGATCGGCTTCGTCGTTGTCGGGGGTGACTTTGGGTTTGGGTTGGGGTTGGGGCTCGTGGTGGAGGAGGTAGAGGTAGAGGTAGATGATGGGGCGGAGGAAACTCCATCGGCTTCGCTCTTTGTCGTAGACATAGACACCGGCGCTTTATCACCGCCTGGTGGGACATCTTCCTTCTCCTTCTCTTCTCCCTTCCCCTCCTTGTCCATCCCATTCCCATTCTGTATCTCTTTCTCCCCAACCCCACCCCCCTTCCTCTCTTTCTTCCCATCCTTACCCTCCCTCCTCCCAACCCCACCAACCCCACCCTCCCCATCCTCATCAACCAACATCCCAACAGGCAACTTAAGCGGTGCGAGCGTAATCGGTGGACTTCCCGATCGACTTGGGGGTACACTCCCCATCCCCATCCCCATTCCCATACCCATTCCCATTCCCATTACCCCGTGGCCGAACGTCTTCTTGTTCAACCCGTTCAACCCGTTGAGGCCGTTGAACCCAGTAAACCCAAATCCGAACGACCCCGAGCCGCCTAAGCCGACGGGTGAGCCGGGTGCGGAGGGCCAGGAGGATGTACGTGGAGGTGCGGTAGTCGTACTCGTACCAGCCGTCGTCGAGGGAGGTGGGTGATACGAAGACGAAGTCCCCGAACCCGGTCCCGGTCCCGGACCTAACGAAAGCGCACTCATTCCTGCGCCCACAACCGAAGGTGGCGTTCCAGGTGTAAGCGTCCCACTGCCCTGACCCGTCGTCCCCGTAGAGTGATTATACCCAAACCCACTCGGTGGAGGAGGAGGAGCATGTTGGGGAGGAGGGGCATGTTGCACAGGATGTATAGGCGTCATCCCAAACGCCAACCTAACCGAATGAGCAAGATGATGATGGTGTGGTGGTGGGTGGTGGTGTCCATGAGTTCCAGTTCCAGGTGTACTACAAAGAAAACCCCGTCCGTTAGAGTGGATATTAGGTTGATACGATGAGTAGAAGAGTATTCACCTATACCCAGAACTAGGCGCACTCCCATTCCCATTCCCCAACGTAGGCGAAGGCGCACGCGAACTCTCTCCACTCCTAATCCCTCCACTCGCCCTCATCTCTCTCATCTCCCCACCAAAAGGCATCAACGGACTAGGACTACTCCCCGCACTATTCGGTCCATTCGGCGCAGAAAACCTCTCCTTATGCGACGAATGATACTCACCCCTCGAATCTCTATACGGATGATGCCCATGATACCCATGTCCATGTCCATGCCCATGCCCATACCCATACTGCGACGCAGGAGGCGGAGGCGCCATACCAACCGCATGCGTCTCCCCAAACGATTTTTTCCTCTTTTCGCGGGTATACCCACCTAGATGTGATGGCAGCGGGGGAGACCCATTTGGACTGATCGCCATACCCATACCCATACCCATACCTTCATCTTCAATAGGACTCGGCGCCCTTGAGGGATTAGTAGAATGTAAATTAAGTGTCTTAAGTGGGCCCAGGAACGGTGAGGTGCTAGGTGTGTAAGCCTGCGTGCCCGTCGGACCTGTCGCGGCAGCAGCAGCGGCGGCGGCGGGGTACGATGGCGTGGGTTGATGGTGTTGCTGATGGGAATAGTGGGGTTGTCTAGCCTGAGGCTGGGGTAGTGCGTGCGTAGACGTAGGTTGCGAAGGCGTATTAGGCGCAGACCGATGATACCTCTCCTTCTCCTTCTCCTTCTCCCTTTCCTTATCAGACCTACGCATATGTACCGCCCCCTCCGAGTCCGAAGAAAGTGGTGAAGGTGTATCACCCCGGTGTCGGGGTCCATGGTGAAGATGAGAAGGAGGATGAGTAGGGTGGTGATAAGGGTGCGGGTGTGGATGCGGATGCGAATAGTGTGGGTGAGGGTGAGATTGATTACTGACGAGATGGCCTGTGGAACGGGATGTGCTGAGGGCTTGGGCGGGTGGGGCACCCGCCATCGGGGTCATGTACCATGCAGGTCCAGACATCCGCCTCTTTGCTTTCCGTTCCCTCTCAATATACATATCTTCCTCTTCATCGTTGTCCCTGATATCACCACGCTCATGACTGATACCAAAGTAACCCCTGTCGCTAGTTGGTGGGTAAAGAGGCGTGGATACAGGAGAAGTTCCAGCGCTCTTGGATAGACGATACGAAGAGGAATGTGAAGAGGATGAAAGGGAAGTGTGCGAAGAGGATCTAGAGTTGACTGTGGAGGATTCTGATGGATAATCGATGTAACGGCTAGCGCGAGTTTCGTACTCTGCCCTTCTGAGGGCCTCGGCATGCCTAGCCTCGTATTCAGCTCTTCTAAGTGCTTCCTCACGCTCCAAAGCGTAAAGCTCGTCCATGGCGACGGAGGAAAGGGTGGTAAAAGGGTGTATACGATGAGGGTGTGCAAGGTCGAAACAAGTGGGACGGGCATAAGATTCGTCTTCGTCATCACTATTAGCTCTACTCCTCGCCTTTTTCTTTACTTTTACGATGACTTCGTCGGGTGGAGTGGTAGGACGAGAGGCGATAGCCGCCTTTGGCTTGGTCGGAGCATGTTTCTTGTTGTTAGGAGCATGGCTAGTGGATGGCTCGTTGTTGTGTATCCTTGAATGCCTCGTGAGTTCGTCTGAACGACTAAAACGCTTCTCGCAAGAGGGAAAAGTGCAGACAAAGGGCTTTTCGCCAGTGTGGGTGCGGATATGACGGGTCTGACGGGGAGAAAAATGAGAAAAAATAGAGAAAAAATGAAGAATAAAATTACCTGATGTTCTAGACGACTGAATGCTCTTCCACATAGAGGATAAGGACATTTGTATGGACGAGCAGCGACTTTGTCAGAGCTCATCGTTGTTAGTGAAGAGGAGAAAAAGAAAAAGGCGGCCTCATATTTGTTCCGTCAGAGCGTCAGATCTAATTACCCCGCATTCCATATATAGAAGGTGCACCACACTTCAGCTGAGACTGGGGGACATACGTACTACCAGGCACTCTTTTTTTTTTTTTTCCCCAAAATTCTACCGGAGAATATCGGTCTTCTCCGGTGGCGGTAACTGCTCCGAACGTCTCCGATATCTAGCCTCTGCTCTGGACACGGACATCGGACCGAAGAGAAACTTCTCATCTGAAACTCAAAAATTTAAATCCTCTTCTTTTATTTTTTTATTTATTTTTCAGGCCGGCTTCGGGCAATTCCTTACTCAGCCCGCAACTGAGATCATGCGGGGAATCTCTTTCGGCATCTCTTTCGGCCAAAAAGGGGCTACTGCAGATAAGACGCCAAGGACTCAACTCCTCCAGAAGTCGATGCGCACGTGTACGGGGACCCCGCGTTCGAAACACCTGTGATATTCAACGTTGTAAACACATGCTTCCTGACGCCACACTCTACAGCTTTGCGTGCTCCCCAAGAGGATAAACCCCACTCTCATTATACTTCAACGCCTTCGCATTCCTATACACATCCCGAGTAATAGAAGCATATCCTCCAACTGTCATCGTAATATCCAAGTCCTGCCAATCTGTCAGCATCAAAACAAGTCTGCAGAGTAAACACCTACCGCCAACAAAGACTTCATAACATGTCTACATCCCTCTTCACCCTCATGTGCCATTCCCCAAACATACAACCTCCCAACCTGGACTGCGTGTGCACCCAAAGCAATTGCTTTGAACACGTCTGAGCCAGTTCTAACCCCCGAGTCAAAGATAATCTTCATTTCTATCACCAAATCAATATCCCACCAACCAAAGCAAATCAAACGACTTACTATCTCCAACAGCCTCTACAATCTCAGGTAAAACCTCCAAACTACCAACCGCACCATCAACTTGTCTCCCCGCATGATTCGTAACGACGATCCCCTCACATCCAACTTCATATGCTTTGATCGCGTCTTCTGGACTTTGAATACCTTTAATGACGAACGGTCGACCAGAGGAGATACGTTTCCACTATCCAACGTGCCGAGTTAGCATCGGTATACAGACGGACAGTATCGAACACAAACCTCTTTAATCAACCAAGGTATCTTCTCCCATGTATGCGCCTTCCCATGCCAAACCGAACTATCAATCCACTTCCCCGAGTCTTTCTCGAGTTCTTCCCCATGCTTACGCATGAACACAGGGTCAGACGTGCCGACTTCGTTGCCTACTGTCCCCGGGGGGTAGTAAAACCTGTAATGTTCAGGGAACCATTGTCAGTTACTCGTCATAAAACACGCGGTATAGGGATGGTGGGCTAGGGATGGTGGGTGGAAACTCACACATAATTCGCTAAATTTATATCAGTAGGTCTCCATCCCAATTGCCACGTATCAACCGTCAACATGCAAACATCAAACCCGCTCTTCCAAGCGCGTTCTAACAAGCTAATTGTCTGCCGACACACACCATGCGTTCATTAATGTACAAAGGCTCGACCGACAAATACGGACTTACAATTTCATCGTCATGTCCCATATACAATTGGAAGAACCTGGGGGACTTGGCAACCGCTGAGTTCGGTTGAGAGAGATCGCGCCCGGAGGATAAAGCGCCCGCATCGTTGGCAGCTGCAACGTCCTCGATGGGATTGGAGGACGCAGTAGATAGGCAGTACTGTATTGTACATTAAAACCAAACCAATGAGTACGAGACTCGGATCCAGATACAGATAGATTTGCGAGCGAAGCGATGACTCACAGGAAGCCCCAACTCGCCAGCAATCTTCGCTGGGACTAGCTCTCCTAGTGGGGTATAGAGCTTGTTAATCCCAATAGGCGCGAAAAGGATCGGGGCGGGGATACGGTGTCCGAAGAGTTCAGCTGGGAAGAAAAAACATCAGAAACGCCTCGTAGTTTGAACATTGGAAGGAATGGGAACGTACTGCTGAGATCCCGGACGTTAGTATCTACGAGCATACGAGGGATAATTCGCCATCGGTAGAAAGCTTCCCTACGTAACCACAACCAAAACAATTTCAAGTTAAATGTGTGAATTCCGAGTCAAGTCCAACGCCGACAGTGGACACGAACCTATTAGCCCGATCAGTCCACCCCAACCCCGCATTCGAATTCGCATAAAAGTATGCCCGATCGGTGAGCTTTTTCTTCGTTGACTCGACGAGTTCGTCGGGGTGGACAGAGAAGGTTGGTACTAAAACCGTGAACCGTAAATCGTAAACCGTAGATGTCAACAGTGATCATGATCATGATGAGGGCAAACGTTAGTACGGGCTGAGAGGGGCCAACAGTGGCACGATGCGGAGGATGGAGGATGGACGTACGTTTGCCTTCATCCCCACCCCTCTTGAACACCTCGCGTTGGTAGAGAGAGTAGTGAGGAGACGGGCCTTGGGGTTTGTTCGTTGGATCCATTGTTTACAGTTCAAGTTCTTCAAGCCTGAGGTTGAAATTCGCTGTATCGCTGTGTCGTTGTGGTTTTGCGCTCTGGATTTTATACTCGATACCCGACACTCGTAGGGGAAGGAAACGGAAGAGCGTAAGCGTAGACGGAGGGGATCCGGAGGGGATGTCCATGTCATAACTTGCGTCGACATCTTTTCTCCAACTCCAACTCATCAAGTTCATCCGAGTCCACACAAGTAGCCTGAGTGATCGGATGAGTCCGTTTTGTCAAAGCAGTAATGACTCTTTATATTATGTAATCCTCATACACTTTCTAAATTCTGAGCGCTTATTTGGCGCCTGTACATATGTCCCGTCAACTTTACCTCAGCTTACCATAAGGGAAGCGGGGAGCCATAACCCTCAGCTTCACTCCCTTCGCTTCCGAGTACTAAAAGGAGTCGACACACATCCGTACCGTATCCGTCGTGGAACTGGAATCTCCCGAGTCCCGACTACGAGACGGAGCTCCTGTGTTGGGATTACAGGTTGTGTATATTTAGTTCATGCAAGACGCTGGCATCGGAATCCGACTCGGAGGGTACTGGACGTCCTGGCTGGGTTCAAGGAGATTTGGCAGACTCCGTTCGTGCGACGTGAAGGGGGTTGGTAAGCGGAGGTGAGGTGAGGAGGTGAGGTGTGTAGAGTAGAGCAGAGTTTTTTCCTTCCTGTGATTTGAGACCTAGAGGTGTTGTTGGAGGGCTGGATATACTGTTAGAGGCTGGTAGCGTCAAGTCGAACTTGTTACGAACTTATTAGCGCTAGCGCTTAGCCTGCGCCTTCGCCATTGCCATTTCATCGTTGTCCCAGGCGTCGATTCAGTGTCTTCATAATTCACGTTACATAAATCTTCTCCAGTTTCTACTCTTTCTCTCAACGAATACGAACATCCAATGGCATGGTTCTCCGCTCTCCGCTCTGGGTGACGTTATCGAACGAACGAACGATAACTCGAACCTTCTCAGTTTAGGTTCCTTATCCTCGCTGTTCTCTTCTATCCTAACCAGTTGCCACAAAGTCACCCTACGCAGGCTTTGTCTGACATCCTTTACCCGACTTTTGGTCCTTGGAGGTTCAAGTGAGCGTTTACCATAACTCACCAAAACTTCACAAGCACATTTGACTCAAATTGAAGATGTAGATCGAAGCTTCACTCCCTTGCGAGTCCCAAAAGGAGTCTATCCACATTCGTCATGGCACTATAATCTCCCGACTACGAAGGACGGAGCTCCTGAATTGTGACTGTATATATCTAGTTTAAGACGCATCAGAATCCGAGGGCACATCCTGGCCACAGGATTACAGACTTGTCGGACTCCGTTCTTAAAGGAAATTATTAAGCCAGAGCTGAGGAGGTTCATAGGTATGTAGAGCAGACTTTTCCTTCCTGTGATTCGAGAGGTGCTGTTCGAATGTTGGTACTTAGCGCCAAGTTGAAATGACCAACTTATTAGCGCTTGGCACTTAGCCTGTGCCATCGCCATCGCCGTCCCTGGAATTTGTCTTCATAATTCGCTTCAGATTTTATTCAATTCCTACTATTTCTCTCGACAAATGCGAACATTTAATGTCTCCGCTCTCCGGTGACCTTATCAAACGAATCATAACTCGAACCTTCTCAGCTTCCTTCTCGACGCTCTCTCAAGCTGCTATCCCAACCACAAAGTCATCCTGCGTAGTCTTTCCGCACTTCAAGCTTCAAGTTCTAGGCAGGCAAAGCAAACTGTCCTATCCACTCTCAAATCCCTGAAAGGCGCGATGCAAGCCACCTCCGGAAGAATTTTCACGTTGGATGCCAAATTCCAATAGTAGAAATGACGAGTGTAAGTATTTCGAGTTCGCGATTATATTTGCCTGTTGAACTTTGATTTTTAGGTGTCCTCAGGCTAGGCCACACATTGGCTGGGTTCGGTATTCAGTATCGTGAAGGTATTTTTGACTCGAATTATCTATCTTTTTCTCTCTTGTAACTCTTCTAGCCTGGGAAGAACGAAATCGACTTGCACTCGCGCCTCCCGGCACCCTTTTTTCTCTCTTGTAACTCTTCTAGCCTGGAAAGAACAAAATCGACTTGCAGCCTTCGACGGAATTCAACCCTGTCGATCAACCCATAACTTCGTTCAAGGCAAATAATCTCAACTATTGTCCTCCGCTGAATCGAATGGAAGGAATTGCTGCTTTAGCGGTCATAGACAGTGTCTTTAACGACGGTCTCCCATGGTAGACGTTTGCATATTGGAAGAAAAGAGAATACGCCTCTCATCAGGTAGGACTTCGCAGTATAAATTCGGACTGCTTGTGCTCCTAGTCCTAGTAGATTAATACATGGTATATCTTTGTCATTTTAAAGGGTTCTGCGGAAACGCGACTTAGGCTTAATTAGCGTCATTTATCGGTCTCCTAATAGCTATGCCTTCAATCTTTATAGCTGAATAATTGATAGTGAATATTGAATTTCAACACGTACTTACCCTTCGTCGCGGACACTCAAAGTAGATGGCTCGAATCGGAACTGTGGTCACCTGAGCGTTTTGCTTGCGCCATCACTGTCATTCGCTGTAACTGATACTTCTTTGTTACCACTACCTTCACTCTGTCAGGCTTAGCTTGTCTTGAAAATCACACTTCCGAGTCTTAGCTGCTTCAAGGTCACTGATCCCTGTTCTCTGTTCTGAAAACTCCATCCCACGGTACCTCTTCAAGAATGAGAGGTTATAATGGCCTGCCCCTTCCCGACGACATAATCAAACGAATCCTCACGTTCTTGCCTTCCTTCTCCTCGCTTTTTTCCACTATCTTAACCTCAAAATCATTTCACGAAATTTATAAAACGCATCCAAAGTCTATATTAAGAGCTGTGGCGTACAATGTCACTGGCCCGGCGCTACCTCAGGCTTTGAGAGTCGTACGGTATCGTGTGCCCGATTCCAGTTCTGGATCCAGCAATTCGGACTCGGAAACAGAAGACGAAGATGAAGAGGCCAATGCTGATGCTGAACAAGAACAAGGACTGGCGTATGGGACGGATGAGAAGGCGCCTATTACGCTGAACGAGGCTCGTCAGATAACAGAGAATGCAAGGGTAGCGAGTGAACTAGAAGATCTTTGGAGCTTTAGGCGTGTATCTGTGAACCTCATCTCTGTCCTTTACATCTGATGCGATTTTCAGGTATAAAGACCGTACCTCCCGACAAAGCAAGCTCACCCCAACTGAATCCTGGCATTTCCGCCGAGCAATGTACCGAATCATGCTCTACAATCGCGTATCCTCCATTAAAAAATACACCGATGCACACGACCTCGATAACTTCATCGATGCTGACTCTCTTGTCGATTCCGACCTACAACTAGAACGGACTAAACGAACGAAATTCATGTCGCAATTCTCCACAGACGAGTTACTCCAAATACGTAGCGTCGGCATATACTTGATGGAAATCCTAGAATTCGTGGATATGGTTGACATACCTCAGGCTATACTATCACTCACCGGAGACATACCGCGTGCGTAATGTCGTTTTTTTTTCACAACCGCTGTTAGCGCATCCTCTCTGAGCTTTGGTTCAGCACTCCCTGTATTTACCAGGATAGAGGACAGTTTCATGAAACATGTTGCACTCTGTATCGGTCCCAAGTGCGTGCTCCAATGCTACAAAAGAATTTCCCTCGACCCTGTGGACGATGCTATCGAAGTCATCGATGAGGATTGGGAAGAGATGTTCAAGGACTACCTGACGCATCCAATCTCGAAGGTCTTCGAAGAACGTAGATTGAATCTACCACCGGAAGATTTCACGCATTGGTACTCTATCTCAAGTGAGGTTAATGAGAATAATGATGAGTGTAAGCAGCGCGTGATTGGACTTTGTTTTCAAACTTGGATGTTGATATTGGAGGTCTTTTCTTGTTTATAGGTGATCAATGTCATGAGTCGGCTGAATTTAGGCTCTTTTGTCGCCTTAGTACGCGTCAAATTCTGATACCTCTCTTTATACTCACTCTTGTCTTGCACAGACTGGGTAGAGCGTTGCCCCGAACCTGGCTTCTTTGTTTCATCTTCTATCGAAACTCTTCTTAAAGGCTACCTCTCAGAAAATCAAGTGGAGAGGGTGTACTTGGACAAGCAAACCCGTGTGCTGCATAAATACCAAGAGCAGGGCGCATCGGCCAACTGGCTCTCGACAGTGGTAAACGACATCTTTGATGATAATCTCTTAAGGCCGGGGTTTCAAAACTGGACAAAGGACGATTATCTCTGTGACAAGTGTTTCAAGATATTCTTGAAGGAACATCTGTGGGTATGGCTGTTGGAGTATAAGAAGAAGAGCGAGTGTCTACTCTCAGTGCTTCTTTTTTCCTTTCCTGCTTAACGAAATCTTTCCTGTGTAGATGGAGTGACAATTGAAGAAGACTGCTGGTAAGCTCCTCACTAATACAACGGCTTGGCCGAAGCTCAAGCGACTGTTCTTCTAGGTATGGGTACAACTGTCGCACGCAGACACACAGGCCATTGCATGCGAAGAAGTTAAATGTGAGTATTGCTGTCACTTTTTACATGTTCTCGTGAACTGATTTACCTCTTATATCCTTGTTCTGGTCTTCGACTGTAGCATTTGTGTGAGCCTTCTCGGGGGAATGCACCTTGAAAGCAGAAAGTAGGTAGGGTGTGCTTGACATCGGCCTTTGGGGGTATGTGAACGGTTTGTTAATTTACACGCTGCTTGTATTCATAGTGTTTTGTGTAATGTATGTCGAATTATATCACTTTGTATGTAGTATTCACTTCATTGATAGCAAGTCAAAGTTGAGAATATCGGAAACTGTTGGAAGGAGCCTTCAGTGACTTAGCTTACGGTCAATGTCATACTTATTACCTGTAAGTCGAGCGCAAAACCCGGTCCGCGCATCAACGTCACATGATCGTTTGGCGTTGCGTCAGCTTTGACCTTACTGACTCACTCTCTTTTACTCCTAACCGTGTAGCGCGCCGTATAAGCTATCGCTTCCGACCACATCCTTCAGGACATATCAACTCCTAGAAATGCAAGGATTGAACGGTTTACCTCTCTCCGACGACTTGATCGAACGAATCCTCATTTTCTCTCCTTCATTCTCCTCATTACTCTCTACCATCTTGGCCTCAAAGTCGTTCTACGAGGTCTACAAAACACATCCAAAATCTATCCTTAGAGCTGTGGCATACAATATTACTGGCCCGGCACTACCCCAGGCTTTGAGACTCATACGATATCGTGTGCCTGACTCCGGTTCCGGCTCTAGCGATTCGAACTCGGAGACAGAGGACGAAGACGAGGGGGCGGGTGATGAACAAGAACAAGGACTAGCATATGAGACGGATGAGAAAGCGCCCATCACACCGAAGGAAGCTCGCAAGATCGTGAAGAACGCGGAGATAGTGAATGAACTGGAGGATCTTTGGAGCTTCAGGTAGGTACCTCTGCCTCTGACCAAATTTCATGTATGTCTAACCAAAGTTTTAGGTATAAGGATCGTACCTCACGACAAAGCAAACTGACTTCAACAGAGTCCTGGCACTTCCGTCGAGCAATATACCGAATCATGCTTTACAACCGTATATTCTCTGTTCGGAAATACGTCGACGCACACGATGTTGACACGGGTTCTTTGGGCGGTTACGACCCGCAACTAGAGAAGATCAAACGTACAAAATACTTGTCTCAGTTCTTCACGGACGAGCTACTCCAAATACACAGCGTGGGCACGTACTTGATGGAAATTCTAGAATATGCAGATGATGATGAGCCTGAAGGGCGTGCGTAACGTTGTTTTTCATAATTCCCTTTCTCAGAGCTTAGTTCAGGTCTCCCTCTATTTCTAGACGACACACGCTTGACAAGACACCTCGCATTCTGCGTAGGCCCCGAATGCGTGCTGGAGTGCTACCGTGAAGTTTCTCTCGGCCCGGTCCACGATGCTGTCACAGTCTACGAAGACGAATGGGGTACAGATGAGTTAGAAATGTTTGAAGGATATTTGACATATCCGATTTCAAAGGTGCTCGAAAAACGTAAAGTGAAGCAGCCACCGGAAGATTTCACGCATTGGCATTCCATTTCGAGTGAGGTTAATGGGAAGAATGACGAGTGTGAGTAGCAGGCGATTGGGTCCTTTTTTTTCCTTTTTTCGTACCAACCCTTGGGTTTATAGGTGACCGGTGCCACGAATCGGCCGGATTCAAGATCCTTTGTCGACTGAGTACGTGTCCAGTCCAATCATGGTCCTCAACCGATTCTCTATATTTATTCTTGTCTCGCATAGACTGGGTAGAACGTAGTCCCGAACCTGGCTACTTAATCAACCTCTTCATCATCGAAACCCTCTTTAAAGGCCTCCTCCCACAAAACCCCGTGGAACGAACGTACTGGAACATGGAAATCCGTGCACTGGATGAACAATGTCGAGAACAGGACACCTCAACTAACTGGCTCTCAACAATCATGAACGACATCTTTGATGATAAACTCTTAAGGCCCGAGTTTGAAGACTGGACAAAGGACGATTATCTCTGTGATAAGTGTTTGAAGAAGCTTTTGAGAGAACACTTGTGGGTCTGGTTGTTGGAGCACAAGAAGACGAGTGAGTTTCGATTCTAGTGTTTCTCTCGGTTCTTTCCTTCTTTGTTGATGGTTAACGAAACCTTTCTCATGTAGCTGGGGTGCAAATTGCAGAAAATTGCTGGTAAGCCCCTGTCCATCCCCATCTCGTCTGTTGAGCTGTCTAAGAAGCTGCCTTGATCCTCTAGGTATGGGTACAACTGTCGTACGCAGAGGCACAAGCTATCGCATGCACAGAGGTTAAACGTAAGTGTTGGTTCCTCTCTTTGCCCTTACCTCTTCATGTTGTCGTCCATGGACGGATCGGCTGAGTCGGTTCTCTTATACCTGTTATTGATTTACTTGATCTCGATTGCAGCACTTGTGTGAACCGACTCGGGGTGACGGGCCTCAATAGGTAGTGGATGTGATAGTGCACTTTACATATCGGATCTTTGGATGATGTAGGAGCTCTGGTAATTTATTTGTTACTCATACCCTTGTTTGACTTTATATGAATGGACAATCAATAAATGATGTATATTGTACGAAGTCAATCCTTCAGGCAGGTCAAAACTCAAAAGTTGTACATATTGGTATCCAAATTACTTCATCTTGGGCACTGCCAAGGTCCCTGAGACCAGGAGAATCCACTCTAAACAAGGAGCCTTCAGCTAGTTTACGATCAGGTCGCGCGTATACAAGCTCACTAGTAGTGCTCACCACCCACAAAATCGCGGTCCGCGCGCCAACGTCACATGATCGTTTGGAGTGTGTCAGCTTTGACCTTAAAGTTAGTGACTCAAACTCTCCTAGGCCCGTGTGGCGCACCGTATAAGCGATCGCTTCCGACCACATCCTTCAAGACATACTACCCTCCAGAGATGCGAGGACTTAACGGTCTACCCCTCTCCAACGACGTGATCGAGCGAATCCTCATGTTCTCTCCTTCATTCTCCTCATTCCTCTCTACCATCCTAGCCTCAAAATCGTTCTACGAGGTCTACAAAACACACCCAAAATCTATCCTTAGAGCTGTGGCATACAATATTACTGGCCCGGCACTACCCCAGGCTTTGAGACTCATACGATATCGTGTGCCTGACTCCGGTTCCGGCTCTAGCAATTCGGACTCGGAGACAGAGGATGCAGATGAGGAGGCGGGTGATGAACAAGAACAAGGACTAGCATATGAGACGGATGAGAAAGCGCCTATTACACCGATGGAGGCTCGCAAGATAGTGAAGAACGCGGAGATAGTGAGTGAACTGGAGGATCTTTGGAGCTTCAGGTACCTCTGTGCTTCTGACCAAATTTCATGTATGTCTAACCAAAGTTTTAGGTATAAGGATCGTACCTCACGACAAAGCAAACTTACTTCAACAGAGTCCTGGCACTTCCGTCGAGCAATATACCGAATCATGCTTTACAACCGTGTATTCTCCGTGCAGAAATACGTCGACATGGACACGGGCTCTTTCGGAGATTATGACCCGCAACTAGAGAAGATCAAGCGCACAAAATACTTGTCTCAGTTCTTCACGGACGAGCTACTCGAAATACACAGCGTGGGCGTGTACTTGATGGAAATTCTAGAATATGCAGATGATGGTGAGCCTCAAGCGCCTGCGTAACGTTGTTTTTCATAATTTCCTTTCTCAGAGCCCATGTCAGGTCTCCTTTCATTTCCAGACGACATGGGCTTGACAAGATACCTCGGATTGTGCACAGGCCCCGAATGCGTGCTGAAGTGCTACCATGAAGTCTCTCTCGGCCCGGTCGACGATGCTGTCTACATAGACGGATGGGATACAGACGAGTTAGAATTGTTTGAAGGATATTTGACATATCCGATTTCAAAGGTGCTCGAAGAACGTAAAGCGAGGCAGCCGCCGAAGGATTCCACGCATTGGCATTCCATTTCGAGTGAGGTTAATGGGAAGAATGACGAGTGTGAGTAGCAGGTGATTGGGTCTATTTTTTGTACCAATGGGTTTATAGGTGACCGGTGCCACGAGTCGGCTGGATTCAGGATTTTTTGTCGACTGAGTGCGTGTCCAGCCCAAAAATGATCCTCAACCGATTCTCTATATTTATTCATGTCTCACATAGACTGGGTAGAACGCAGTCCCAACCCTGGCTACTTAGTCAACCTCGGAACCTTCTTTAAAGGCCACCTTATACTAAACGATGTGGAACGAAAGTACTGGAACACAGAATCCCATGCACTGGATGAACTATTTCGAAAACAGGACACCTCAACCAACTGGCTCTCAACAATCATGAACGCCATCTTTGATGATAAACTCTTGAGGCTCGAGTTTGAAGACTGGACAAAGGACGATTATCTCTGTGATAAGTGTTTTGACAAGTTTTTGACAGAACATTTATGGGTCTGGTTGTTGGAGCACAAGAAGACGAGTGAGTTTCGATTCTAGTGTTTCTCTCGGTTCTTTACCTTTTCTGCTCCTGGTTAACAAAACCTTTCTCATGTAGCTGGCGTGCAAATTGCAGAAGATTGCTGGTAAGCCTCTGTCCATCCCCATCTCGTCTGTTGAGCTGTCTAAGAAGCCGCCTTGATTCTTTAGGTATGGGTACAACTGCCATACGCAGGGGCACAAGCCATCGCATGCACAGAGATTGAACGTAAGTGTTGGTTCCTTTTTTCGCCGTTACCTCTACGTGGACGAATTGGATGATTTGGCTCTTATATACATATTAACCAATTACTTACTCTTGATTGCAGCACTTGTGTGAACCGACTCGGGGTGACGGGCCTCAATAGGTGATGGTGTATTTTGCGCATTGGCTTTTGGATGGTGTAGGAACTCTGGTAATATATTTGTTGCCCATACTTTTGTTTGACTTTATGAATGGACGATAAATGGACGATGTACATTGTACATACTACCTTGGCGTATCTGGCTGCTATGTAATAACCACGCTTTTACTATCGGACATACTCGTGCGTACTCCTGCTCGTGTCTACAAAACGACATCAAGAAATCAACCCTTCAGGTAGGTACCAGTAAGCACTATGTGATACGGAAGCGGTATCTCACCGCCGTCGCCACCGTGTCATCGACTGTGTTCCTGATCCTAAAGTTCTTGACGCGGACATCTGCTTTTGCGCGTGAGACCAACTATCCAACCACTTAGGCCTCGAAATAGCACAGCTCTCTTTCCCCGGACGGGAGAACCTGGAGCTATCGCGCGCTCCTATCCAGCATATCCCTATATCCAACTTCAGGGTGGCACATCTCAATCTCAACCCCAATCCACAATCCTAAAAACGACGACCACTTCAATCCCCACCTACCTCCTTCTAACCCTCCCCGTACTCTGACTCTGAAACTTACTCGTCTCCCTCCTCAACCTCCTACTAGCCCGCTCCTTTTCAATCTCCCTCCTTTCCACCTCCTCAGCAGTAAGCACCTCAAACCTCGTCCGGAACTCCTCCGCCTCCGCCCAGTCCCTCCACACGCTCTTCAAAGTCTTGGGAAGCCGTCCGTCGCGTGGTGCTCGTCCCCATCCGAGGCCAAGCCCGGTCTTGTCTTTGACAAGGACGGCTGTACGGTCGCGTCTGGCAGCAGATTCTTCATCAGGATTCATGGAGGCCGCGCGTTGAGCGTCTGGAGGGGGTGCACCGATGACACCCCATTCTACGGCATCCTTTTTGTGTTTTATGAGTTCTTCGTGGACGGCATGTGCGACAAGGGGGATGGCTTCGCCGGATAGGCCGAGGTCGGTGCAGAGCTTACTGGCGAAAGCTTCGGGTGTCAGAGGTGAGAGAAGGTCCCATTCGATATGGTCTGTTAAGTGGTGGTTGGCTATTTGTACATCGATCTGCAATACAGTTAATTGTTGAGAAGTCAAATAGAATAGTGTGTTTTCTTACACTTAGTATAACACGACACTCAGCAATCTCCTCACCCTGCTCAAGATCATTCGCGTCTACAGCACTATCGAGGCCTAATTCCATCGTAGCAATACCCTGGTTATCCTCAAGCTGAGCTTTTATCTGGTTCGCGATGGTTTCTGCCCAAGGGACAATTGGTAAATCGAGGTCAGAACAAAAGATTTTAGCGAAAGTTTCGGGTCTGATATTCTCTTCGTAGAGGTTCCAGACAAAACAATCTCGTATTCGGTGTGTGTCCGTTTCGAACTCGACGCGCACGGGGACAAGGGCAGTTTTGCGTTGAGCTTGTCTTTCAATTGCCTCCGGGAGACTGCAGGGTGTTAGTGTAGCTAAAGGGGAGTAGCAGCAAAACACGCACGGATATTCATGTGCAGTAGGACCTATATACCTTGCAGTAATAAACTTTGCAGGAGGTACAGCACCTAAATAACTCTGATCAAGCTCTGCCTTGTCAGGTTTAGCCTGTTGGACGACCTGAGGCTGAGGCGTAGACATTGTAACACCCGTCTGAGAATGAAAAACAGACATCCCAGGATTCATCGTCCTAGCCCGACTACTATTACCCCCTTGCTGTCTTATACTCGTCCGCGTCCCGCCACTCGCGACGAAATCCGAGTCGTCGGAGTCGATGGCGCCTGCGTCAGGGAGATCATCCCCAGAGCCTGGATCTGCGTAGTTAATTACGGCGCTCCTGCGGGAAGAGCGGGTGGTGGTGAGGGAGGAGGTAGGAGCAGAGGGGTTGTGGATGATAGGTTGCATTAGGAGAGTGGCGCCTGTCTTTAGACGGGATGCATATGTAGATTTTAGTGCCTGTTGGGTAGGCTGTATCGGTGGACGAGGCGGATTCGACATTGACAGAACTGCCGGAAGTGGCTGGGGTTGTTGCTGATGATAAACTGGATTCACCGTCGCCGTCGTTGTCGGTGGCCTTGAAACGCGTGATGATTTTGAATTTCTTGGTGGAGGAGTAGGTGTTGCTGCAGCAGATGAAAGTTGTGAAATGGCTTGTCGCAGCTCAGAGTCTGACATTCGCCCAAATGCATTGCTCGTCGTCCCGTTCATCGTCGAGAGCAAAGTGTCGCGTTAAGCACGTGACTTTTTCATGCTCCTCTCTTCCTCTCGTTCATGCATACGGCGGGCTGCAACTTCAAGGCAATACCACAATGAGGGAATTCTCGCTTTGCTCGCTAGATGTAAGAATCATCTTGATTTTTTAAGATATTTACTTACTCTTTTCAGACAGAGAAGCGGAGGAGAACGCGCCAGATAGAAATGGGTATCGCATTCGGGCATATAACGCTGCCATAGAAGAGATCAAATACCTTGACAAGCCCATTACATCTGCAGCGGATGCTAGTGCTGTGTGTAGCTATAGCCTACGTCTCCTACATTAATTCATTCTTCTTCAGATAAGAGGAATAGGTCCTGGTATAGCAAAGCGTATCGAGCAGTACCTCGAAGGCTATGACCCCGTGCGTCCATGCCTCTCACTCTTTCTTCTCCTCTGACGTTCCTCCGCACAGAAGACATTGAACCAGCACCAACGAGCTCGCGAAGAAGTAAAAAAGCGTGCTGTCCTCGTATTGTCACAAGTTCCTGGTATAGGGTACGAGCTCATTTCCTTGTCCTTACCTATCCTCTCACTTCTACCATGTAAACAGTATGACAAAAGCAAAAGATCTCGTTAGCCAGGGATGCATGACCATAGATGACATTCGTAACCCTAAATTTACTGAACAGTTGACGGCTCCCCAAAAAATCCAGCTTAAGTACTACGAACATCTCAGAGAACCTGTCACGCGAGCTGAAATAGAACTCATAACCGTGAGTCCAGCTCCACAACGTACTATTTTAACCGCCTAATCTCTGTACCCTAGGACTTCATCCGTCGCAACATCTCTTCCAAATTCGAAGTCCTCATAGCAGGTGCCTAGTACGTCCCTTTCCCTCTTCCTCTTTCCCTTAAATACTTAATCCCCCTACAGCCGCCGCGGCTTCCCCATTTCCTCCGATATCGACATCTTACTCTTTCACCCTGACCACGTCCACATCCCAACCCCTTCCGTTCGCGTCTCTTCTCTCGAAAAGCTCAAAATCAGAGCCAACCGACGCGGGCGGCTTGACCTTGCCTTCCGCGAAGCCCACACCCCCTCCCGAGCACGAAGCGAGTCTCTCCTCCTACAGGACGTCGTGCCCATTCTCGAGGAGCGCGGGTTGATTGCTGAGACGCTGAGGAGCGGCAGTAGGAAGTGGCAGGGGCTTGTTAGGATTCCTGAGGAGGAGGATGGGATGGCGGAGGTTACGAAGAAGAAGGAGAGGATTAGGGCTATTAAACTTGGGAAAGGCACCTATAGGAGGGTCGATATCAAGTGGGCTTTCTTGTTTATTACCCGAGTGCCCTTTTTGTTAATTGTTAACTGTTTCTTTGTTGCAGCCTCGTACCGGTAAAATCTCGTGGTGCAGCATTGTTAGCACTTACGGGGGACATAGAGTTTAACCGCAGTTTGAAGTTGAAAGCGGTTAAGATGGGAATGTATCTTGATGAGTTTGGGCTTTGGAGGTGGAATGGGAATGACTCCAATGAGGAGGGACATAATGGATCTAACCCCGCTGAACTCGAC
>RCHF01002116.1:0-20560 GCA_003987895.1 Neonothopanus nambi | reverse complement strand
ATAGAAGTAAGAGGCGACCAAGATATCGGCCAGGATGAACACGTACTCTCAACTCTCTCGCGAAACTTGGTCTCGACAAAGCCAGCTGCTGCTCCTGCCACTAGAACGGCAAGGGGTATAACGATAGGTAGAATAAAGATTGCATGAGGAACGGGAAAAAAAGAAACAAGCCCCATTGCAATTGACAGCCCTCGGTCTTTTGGCAAGGCTTTGAGAACAGCCTCTGCTAATTGCGCAATTCTAGCATCCCTCTCTCGAGTCTTGGCAGCAGTATTCTTTAAGTTGTCAATTTTGGCAATTACTCGAGGAATCTCCGTTTCTGATAACTTCAGAACAATGTTAGTTTCTATCGAACATTCAGTACAGGCAGGCTCCGAAACCACAAACTAACCTTGGAGACCTCCTTGTTGACCTCTCCGAACTTCTCGGCAACGTCTCTCGCCTCTTTGTGAGCTTTACGGGCCTTAGTCTTCATGCGGTTAATGAAGTCGAGAAGGTCTGCGGACGGTCTACGCTGCTGTATAAGTGTGCGCAGATCAGCAGCGTCCTGGCCAAAGTAAGCTCCGGTTTCGCTGCAATCGATGCTTATGTTGATCGCTTTGAAGTATGCAACAGCTTGGCCTTGTACGCGTGCGATGATAATCCCGATCAGTGGGTGTTCGTCTTTCGAGCTTGAAATATCGCAAGATTAGTCGAAACGGCCCCGGATGGAGTTAGTACATATCTGATTCTGTTCAGAAGCGAGCCTTACTTACCTGGGTCGAGCATTACACCATGGCTCTAACAGCTGGAAAGACTGTCGAGCAGAGTTGACTAGAGCGTTGACAGGCACTGGTGAAATTTTTTCTGGGGTAGATGCCATTTCCATTAGGCTATGAATTAGATGAATGGAACAGAGAAAGACGAAGCTAGCAATTCAGAGCTAAGCTGTGTACCTTATAGATCTTAAACCAGCTTAAACGCCGAGCATGCGAGTTGTGGAGACTTTGTAAACGTGGGATCGGCAAGGCATTCGTTCTAAGAGGATGCAGCCTACTTCACACAAAAAGGTGCTTTGCACCTGCGTTGGACTTAATCAGCGAATCACGAATGACTTTAGGAACAGAACATAATCATAATTACCCACGAAAACTACGCATATGAAAGATGTACATAGGTATTCACATAGATTCGCATATTACGGACCCTTTGTCACCAGATAACATTGCGTCCAGACGATATCAGCGAGGAGACACACGTTTTGTATGCATGCAAAATTTGTTTCATACTGGATAGCTTGATTGAAGCATCTTGTCTTGCAGGATGTAGCACATAAAGTTTCCTAATCTGTGGTTCCGAGTCGGGCATTCAGCGTCACTTCGACTTGATAAGGCGATAAGGGCATACCGTATAAGCATATGTTCTGTACATAGGGTCCATGTGAAGAAATTGAAGAAGGTTTTGCGCCGTATATTCGGGGATCGCATAGTATTTGCATAGGTTCTTTCGAATGTCCGAAAGATGGTCTTGTACACGAGCCCAGTCAAACAATTGAGTCTGTGACAGGAACTCGAGGTGGGGAATGAGTTGTTGCAACGTGGAATGCAGTTCATCGAGGACCGGCACAGCGTCATCTTGTGATCGGGCTGTTCAAAGAAGTGATAGTGATAAGTGAATAGATGAGGGAATCTGGTGCTGACAGTGGGTACATACAGTCAAAGCTTGTGTTCGGGTCTGATAGAGATAGACCGGAACGCTCCGCTAGATGCTGGATTGAAGACCGGAGAATGGAGTTGAAGCGAGCGAACGGAATAGGAGCAGATATAGACCGCCGTTTGCGTTTCAAGAACATTTGAGCCTCCTTATGAGGTTCAGAACGTGCCATCGAAACTTCTTCGTATAACTGCTAACAGTGTCATTCTCACATTGATCTACAAATGAGTCAACACATACCTCTACGACCTCCCTATGAATCTGTCTGAGTGCATTTTCAGCCTTTCGAGTCTTTCGCTGTGCATCACGAGCCTTCTTCTCTGTCCTTGCAATGAAAGATATCGTGTCCCTGGATGGCTCAGGCACTTGCAGGAGCTCGTAAAGGTCAACGAGATCTCTGAAAAACATGCTACCAGCCTCGCTACACTTTACACTCAGTTCAACAGCCGCAGACCAAGCAGAGACTTGTCGCTTTACTCTAGCAACGTGTTTGTGCGCCAAGGCATGCTGCAGTCTTGAGGATATACCATGTCAAATAATGATTATTCAAATGCCGCTGCACAAAAAGAAAAAAGACGCACGTTAAGTCAGTCAGCTCCCAGGGTTCAAGGAGGTGAAAAGCGCTCTCGAATGACTGCACCAATTTCGATACCGTAAACCGTGAGGTTTCGATTTCGAGGGCAAGACGAAGTGACATCTAGAAAATAGTGTGAATAAGGTGAGGCAAGGTCATGGATCTTCAACACTGAGTACTTGTACTTATCGCAAAATCGACTTCATGCTTACTATTACGTCGTACACAGCTTTGAATGTATCCCTGTTTTATGAATCGGACTAAGTATTGAGAAGCCTGAAGCCAATGTTTGCAAGTCTTGACGTGCACGTGGTAAGCTCGAGGCCTGGTCTGATTCTGGATTTAAAAAGACGCAAGGACGGTATCTGTAGAGTATATTAAGTTCCAGGTTGAAGTCTTCAATGAAGGGCACTGAGTCTTCTTCCGGACCGCCCTCCATTAGCATTGTTTCTCCAGGGAGAGATCCAGGGCTGTTGAACCTCATGGCTATCAAGCTTGACAGATTACTTTCCTGTGATCCATACATCATGTACTTCCTGATACGTTGAGAAGGTCGTCATGCAGCAACGGCTTGTATTGGGTTCGTAGACAAAGTTTTCGACATGATGGTTCCAGAGAACAAGAAATCCATATTTGATTGTAGTTGTTCTCAACGGGTATACCAAGCTAGAACAAATACACATGCCACTGGCAGTCGCCATCGGCCGAATTTACCAAGTCAACTTAAAAAATCCATCTTGCACAGCTAGAAGTACGAAGATTCTATAAGCTTATCTACATACATACCCACCGTAACATAGTCATAATTCAAAGTTTCAAAAAAATAAAAATTTCACCTATCTATATTCAGAAGGACCAGCGCCATCGATCACCCTTCCGAGCCCACCATCCCAGCTTCCCAACCTCGAGGCTCAAGACCTCGATAGATAGGAATCATAGGTATGGGAACAGGAAAGCGGATTCCTAAATCGAAGCCCTACCCCTGGGTTCATAAGGTAACAACAGCGCAAGGAACCCAGCGAAAATGATCAGTGCACCAGCTATATACACTGGTACGGCCGTCTCGAGGTTTGCGTAGAGCGCGATTATCGGGGCCTGTGAGTAACGTCAAGATGATAAGTGATTACGAGCAATGAAAAGGGGTGGAAAGGGTGTAGGAAAAACTACTCACGAGGACACTGAATACTCTGGTAGCAGTCGATACCAATCCGTTCCCTGTTCCTCTATCTTTTGCGGGGAACACTTCAGGAGAGACAGCGTACAAAACGCCATACATTATCTATCAAGTACAGACCAATGAAATCAGTTCACAATTCATTCGTTCAATCACCCAAACACAACTCCAAGAAAAAAAGGAGAAAGAAGAAAGAAAGAACTTATAACCAAAACACCACGACTTACATTACTAAAAAACGTATACCCACAATTCCACCCCAACAACGCATTCGATGTCCTCGCCGTAGTCGTCGCGAACAAAAAAGCACCCGTGAGCCCTGGTTTTCGCGAGGAGGTCGTTGAATAAAGTCACCACCATGAATGAATCAAACTACTCGCCCGAGGAGATGGCTAGAGTGCCTTTACGCCCGATGTAAGGAAGTTGGACGGCCCAGCCTGCGAGGAAGGCACCGGGGACGCCGATAACGCTTAGGATGAATTGCTGGAGGAAGGGAAGGGCAGGTGAGAAGAAGGAAAGCGGGAGGGGAAAGGGAAAGGGGAGAGACGTACATTTCGATAGGTTATGTATAGAGATCCGTCGCCGAAGGCGTTACCACGAGTTTCGAGTCTGATAACACAGTACGAGGTTAGTACGCCATTCAAAGGTGTGAAAGAACAGAAGAGAGCCGACTCACAAAAACGGCAAGAAACTATTATACAAAGTCGACGCTAGACCGATAATCCCCCACAATAAAATCAACAACGAAGTCGAAAACGCCATTTTCTTCGTCTTGAACAACGCTTTGACGTGTTTCCATCCTAACGACGAGCTAGCACTCAACAGCATCCTCTTTCCTTCTCTCGTCGGGACTAACCCTTCCTCGACCTTGATGCCAGCCTTTTCTCCCTCCCCTTCACCCACACCAGCGATCTTCTCCGCTTCGAGAAGCATATCCACATTCAACCCCGTCTCTCGCCCATTAAACTCCGCAATACTCTTGATAACCTCTACAGCCTCCCTGTCCTTCCCAATTCCAACGAGGAATCGAGGACTCTCGAAGAGTTTGAAGATGAAGAAACGGATGGCCCAGAGGAGGAGAGTTAGGGTTCCGAGGGTAAAGAGGAGATATCGCCATCCCATGTTTTCGCTACGTGTACAAGTACTTGAGGTGGTTGGGCAGGAGAAATTGGCTATGAACGGCCAGGCGAGCTGTTATCATGATGCGAGGAAAGCGTGGAGAGTAAGTAAAGAGTAGAAGAATACGGGGATAGGAGAGAAGAGGAGAGGAGATACCCACGAGACTAACAACCAATTGACCCAGACACCACCAGATTGACATGACCGTAAGCAAGTACTGATGACTGCTCGGTACAAGATCAAGGAAAACAGCTGAATCCACTGGCATGTTACCTCCCACACCAACACCCAACACCGCGATTAACGAAGCGAGAGTGATAAAGTCATTTGAACCGCCTGCTGCGAGACCGAAGATGCCTGCAATGAGGAGAGTTAGGTTGAATGACCATCTAAAAATTGGAGTGTCAAATAGATTCTGAGGATGAAAATCGAAAATGACGAACCTTCGACCCCATATATCACAACCAAAGCTCCAAACTATTGCACCGACGAGTAGACCGATGTTTGCAGCTAGAGATAAGAACGGGCTATTGAATTTGAACTCGGCGACAACGGGGGTTAGGATTAGGCCTGTTATGAGCTTCAAAAACGAAAAAAAAAAAAATAATCAATATTCGAGTGTACTTGGATATGAAACCTTAACGTACCGGCCAAACACTATCGCTACATACCCAAAAAGAAGAAAGTATATCAGCGTTGACTCTTATTCACTCAGAACCCTAAGAAACTCACGCAAACCACCCAAAACCCGCACAACAGAACAGATAAACCTGATATTTCCCCATCCCAATCTCCTGAATCGCCTGATTCAACACTCTAGCCTTAGCCTGATACACAGGATCTACATCCCCTTCCTCGTCAAACATATCGTTCAAAGCTAGAGTAGTGGAAGTCGAAGTGGCTGAAATCATCTGCTTTGCAAGTGCGGGCTTTGCGGAGACATCGGTCATGCTCGGATATTGTGAGGGTAGGTTTGAAGGGATCCCAAGGTCGGGTTCTTCGACCTTTGCTTGAGTGTTCGAGGTTGAGGTCATGGTTTGAATTTGAGTTTCTGGTCCAAGATATCGATATCGATAGAAACGGTCTTGAAGGCTAAGTCTCTGCGGCTTCTTCGGGTCCAAAAGGGTTCTCTCTTTTTCTCCTAGCACCAAGTACGAGAGAGATGGTCCTTAATTCCTGCTTATTCGTCACGGGGAGAACGAGTAGAAGGGACTAGAGGGAAAGCGAAATCGCTGGGGCCCGGGTTATATATACATTTCTGGGACTCGTGAGTCGTGTGCAACCCATGACCGTTTTGGGATGACAAGCGGACATACATGATACAGTAACATATGGAAAAGTTTGGAAGATTATAGATCAACATCGGTTTGACGGGGTTCACGTTAGTCTTGCATTAGTCAGTGGATTCGAAATGCAAAAGCGCTGTGCTGAGTGATTAGTTTACATGAAAAGCAAAGAAAGGCTTTAACGAGCCTGCTCATGACAGACAGCTTGAACTTTCTCTGAAAAAGTCGAAAGACGGAGCAGTAGCAGAGCAGTAGTACTTATCTGGATGAAGATAGATCCATCCAATTACAAGCACTTCCGGGTTCCTTCGCACCACTGAGGTACATTCTAAAGGTCATTGGACATCGATATCCACAGCATATCCCGTTGAACATATCATCCGGATACTCACGAGCTCACTCGCAATTCGCACCCACCCACCCGGAACCCAATGGGATTTCAGAACGCCACGCTAAACTCAAGAGGAAGTACTCACGCGCACACCCACAGGTCCCTTTGACGTCAACGAGAGAATGGAACGCGAACAAAGAAGATGTGGATGCGAAGGMTGCGGACGCAGGTAGTCGGTCGTGAATTTTTGTCTCTTCTCCTCTACACAAAAACATCAGCCACCTTCTTTCTCCCCTTCACCCTCCGCCTCCGCCTTTAACCTCCTTTCCCTCCGGCGCTTCACATCCCAGTTATACACTCTCGCCATATTGACCTCCATCATCGTCAGCTGCTCCCTCAAAAACTCTAAATCCTCCGCTACACTCGCGAGATTCGTCTCTGCCGCTTCGAGTTTAGATTTAAGGAGGGTGATTGCTGCGGGGATTTTGTATGATAGCATTACGTTTGCCTAGGGGAATGTTATATAAGTTAGCATGATAGGAATCAAGATTGGACTTACGCCTAGCCATAGATAAACTGTATCAGTCTCCTCTAGCTCCGCTTCAGCAAATAACGTATCATTAAGTTCGAAAGTCGTCTTGAGAGGTTTTGATTTTGTTTCCCCTTCCTCACCATCATCTTCATCTTCTAAATCGTCTTCTAAATCGTCTTCCGACTTGGAGCTTTTCCCGGCCTAACCGATACCGATAAGGTGGAAGAAAGTGGGAAAGCGATGAAGGCGAACGTACCTGTCTCTCTTGTAGATACTCCACCATACTCAAAGTCTTCTTGATATCCGGAATCTTATCTTCCAATCCCCTCCGCCGCTGCGTCAAATTCGCGTCCATGTACCGGTACTTACTGTGCAAAAGCCCACCGTTAACAACCTCCTCTTCAGAAACACAAAAAACGCGAAACGCGCAACTCACGCTATTGCATCCTGAAACTTCTTCAACGGTGCCTCAACTTCAGCATCCGGACCACCTAAGTACTCTTCTACATCTGCCTAAATACGACAGAACCACAATATGGTGCCATTACCAGAAAGATTAAAAATTTGAAAAAACCCAAGATTAGAATCTGTATCTGTCCAAATTCAACGCGACGAAAGATGATCGTACGATAAAGGGCGCTTTAGGTATCCCTCTTGGGTTTCTTTCGTCTAGTAGAATTGATTGAGATTGGGATTGGGAAGGAGATTGCGAGGACATTGGGGTTTGAAGTATGAGGAGACGGAGACAACTGAGCGGAGTTCGAAACTGGTTTTCCCTGAGCGCCCAGCACTGGCAGCAGCGCTAATTCGATGTTACTGGATTTTTTCAGTGGCCTCCAATTCATCTTCTATAACGCCTGTCCGTTCGCAATTCTTCAAGGAGCATGTGGGCAGCATCAAGACAGGGCCCACTGAACTCGAGACGCTGATTCGGATCGCCAACACTCTCATCGACGATTTTATTCAAAAAAACGTCTACCAATGGTCCCATAACCTCTCGCCATTCAACCACAATTGCATACTCTCGAGCTGATTTGATTAATGTCGAGTCTCTTCCCGACAGCTCACAGTACGTTTTCAAAGCCGCTTTCGTCTTAGTACCTGCTCAAGATCAACGCTTATACAGCAATGCATAAGCAAGGCCGGCTGGGAACGCCGATGTTTGTATTGGTCATGTCGTCAATGGATCTGAAGCTGATGATTCTAGTTTGATGAACAGTATAAAATTCCGACTTTTCTCGATGTTCTCAAGCCAGGTTTATCAGTGCCTTTGCCTCTCGGATTCATATATTATTCAGACTCAGAATGTCGAAACCCTTAGTATTGGTGGGTACTTGTCGTAGTAACTCGTCCTATGGATGTTTATCTCACCCACCTTTTGTATTTCAAGGTCACTGGCGGAACTGGATTCATTGGTTCACACGTAGTGTCCCAGCTATTAGAAGCAGGCTACCACGTTCGCGGAGCTGCGCGCACAGCTTCGAAACTTCGAACTATTTTTCCTAACGCCACACCGGAGCAACTCGAGATAGTTGAAGTCCCTACCCTCACATCGGACTATACAGATGCATTGAAAGGTGTTGGAGCGGTGATTCATGTCGCGAGCCCTTTGTTTAGCAAAGGTGCCCCTGGGGACGAGATATTCAACGTGAGTTCATTGTCGCATGAGATTTAAATGATTCTGCTTGTTGAACATCCGACCTCTACAGGGTGCCTATGAGGGAACACTCCATATTGTTGAACAGGCCATAGCTTTGGGAATCAAGAAGATTGTCATTACGGGTACTTATGCTAGTCTCTTTGATGGTGCGTTTAACATTGCTTTTTGATATGCCGGCCAGTTGTCCTGATGTTTTTGCTGCTAGCTGATTTCAAGACGGCTTTTGGTACACGAGTCATAACAGAGAAGGATTTTACTTCTGTTACGCTAGAGACTTTCACCCTCGATCAGCAAACAATGAACATCTATCAACAAGCCAAGGCTCTCGCAGATAAGAAAGTATGGGAATTTGCTCGTGAACATCCGGATGTGGATTTCACAGTCAGTGAGTGCCTCATCCTGTTATCTCGTCAATGAGTCTATTGACGATAAAATGTGTCTAGTCCTCCCTCCAGGAGTTTACGGCCCACTCATTCCCGACTATCCCCTTACAGAGTCTACCAGTAGCATAGGCACAAATGCATCAATATACAAAGTGCTCACTGCTGGCCCCGATGCCTACCCTCCCAACTTTATCGGCCACATCGCGGACGTACGCGATGTTGCACGTGCCCATGTAGCTGCACTCACTGCGCCTCCTGTCCCAGGGCGTGACAAGCGGTTCATTGTATCAGTCGGCACCTATAAGTGGAAGGAGGTTGCGGCGCTCGTGAGGAGGGACAGGCCTGAGATGGCTGGTGGGTTACCAAGGGAGGATGTTGTACCTCCGGCGCAGAGTAATGCACCCTTGGATACGACGTTTGCGAAGGAGGTGTTGGGCTTGAGTGAGTATGTGTCTTGGGAAGAGACAGTACTTGAGGCTGTTGATGTTGTGGCGAAGTGGGAGAGGAAGAATGGGCTTAGGAAGTAGGGATGAATATCTTGGGTATTTCGTGAATTGAATTGTATCTTGTATTTGATTTCTCAATGTTCATGATCATAGCTCCAGTGGTAACGCCATTTTCAACGTCGATGTCGATGCTACTGAAGAGCTTGGGAAATAACTGTCGTGCTGAAGCTTGCACTGTAAGACCAGTGAGGGAGAGAGGGAGAACAGATGCGAAATGGTGTACGCTCTGAGAGGTATGTACAATGTCGGTTCCGGCTCCAATGCGGCTCCGATCGTCAGTATGACTCGAATATACATAGATTTCTAATCCCGCGCAGGCGAGAAATTTTTCAACCGGCTGGCCACACTACTTAGCAAGCATATCTACTTAGCAAGCACAGGAAGCAGGACCTTATATATATCCGATCTCAGCGATATCGCTTCAGCCGGCAGAGGGGTGACGAATACCAGTTGCCGTTTCGTGTTATTGGAGTTGGCTCTGTCACTGGGCACTGGAAACTGCTTGGCGCGACATCGTTGGGTTCTGGCTGAGGTCAACCTTTCGGTATGAGGCCCTTGAGATACTTGCTTGCTGTCTACCAAACGCTGTTGTTCACGACCACAGTGCTACAAATGACTACTGAAGGTCCATTTGACCTTTGAAACGTACATTTTGTCTCACATTTTGGTATGAGTGTTCTTTCTTTCTCGTAGACCGACTCGAATGGAAAGCTGACAGGCCAGGAATGACATGATAGCGGAGGGTTTCCAGACTCCAGTTTGCGTCGATCGCAGCTATAACATTCGATCGAAACCTTACGAATCATATGCCACTGACGTCGACTTAGCATTATGAGGAAATCGGGTTAGAAATCAGTTTTGCTTCAGCTATATAAAGCCTGTCTCTCATGGGTTGCATCCCAACAGAACTTGTCTTCTCACATTAGTATCATGTCTATCTTCCAACCCGCTCCTGAACCTCCCACCAAACTGGGTCTCTACAGAATCCTCTCCCCTAGAGCTGGCTTGCGTGTATCGCCCATATGTCTCGGTGCGATGAGCATTGGAGACAAATGGAACGCGTTTATGGGCTCCATGGACAAAGAATCGAGCTTCAAGCTCTTGGACGCTTACTATGAGATGGGCGGTAACTTTATTGACACCGCGAACAATTAGTGAGTACAAGCTTTTCTTCGCTGAGTATCGTGTTTCATTGAACTTTCCTGTGAAGCCAACGAGAGTCTTCTGAAGAGTTCCTCGGGGAGTGGATGGAAACGCGTGGAATTCGTGACCAGCTGGTCATCGCAACAAAGGTTCTCCCGCCTTCTTCCAAAAAAATCAATATGAATTCTCACCCTTCGTTCCCAGTACACGACAAACTTCAAGGCGGGATATGACGATATTAAGCAGAAAGTTAGCTACGTCGGCAATGGCGCCAAATCCTTGCACGTTAGTCTTGAAGCCAGTTTGAAGAAATTGCGAACGTCGTACATCGACATCTTGTACTTGCACTGGTGGGACTTTGATACTTCCGTTGAGGAGGTGATGGATAATCTTCACAACGTCGTCGCCCAAGGCAAAGTTCTTTACCTGGTGAGCTACACAACTTATCTTTGCTGTTTTCTATCCTTCCTTTCTAAGTGTGCTTTCCCCCCTTTCTACCAGGGCGTGTCAGATACACCTGCATGGATCGTCGCTCAAGCCAATCAGTACGCCAAGGACCATGGAAAGACACCATTCGTCATCTACCAAGGAAAGTGGAATATCATGGATCGTTCCTTTGAGCGCGATATCATTCCCATGGCACGCTCCTTAGGTGGGTCCTGTTTACCTGTTCCTATGCGACGGTGAATAGTTGACATTATGAATGATTCCTTTTCTTCTCATAGGTCTTGCACTCGCCCCGTGGAGCGTTCTCGCCGCCGGCAAACTCCGTACAGATGCCGAAGAGCAGCGCCGTCGGGAGACGGGAGAGAAAGGCCGAACGATGCGGGGTGATTGGGAGAGAACGGAGGATGAAGTTAAAATGTCTCGTGCGTTGGAAAAAGTTGCAGGGGAGATCGGGACGAAGAGTATCAGTGCGGGTAAGTCTCGTCTTATTATGGATCCAAGACACCTTTTTCTTACTAGCGTTTGTTCAGTGGCAATTGCGTACGTGATGCAGAAAACGCCTTATGTCTTTCCTATCATCGGTGGTCGAAAAGTCGAGAACCTGAAGGAAAACTTGGAGGCGCTTAACATTACTCTGACTGATGAGCAGATTAAATATCTGGAGAGTATTATCCCGTTCGATCCTGGGTTCCCTACGACTATGATTGTGAGCTATTTTCTTCGTCTGTTTGATTGGATACGTTCTGAAGTGAGGTTTGTGTCTGTCAGGGCGATGGAACTGAGCCAAGCTTCTTGATGAATGCTACAGCTAGGTTCCAGAGGATGCCGTATCCTAAAGCCCTTCGGCCTCAGTGAAGTGGGTTGCACTTCTTTGAGCGCGAAACGTGGGAGCATTGGATGTGGTCGACATCCATTGGAGTCAAGTTTGGGTATGCACAATAATTCATATGCAAAACATAGTATGTATACCAAAGAAATGCATCAGTGTTTAAACGTTCAGGCGTTCGGGTGTGCTGAGGATTAACTTGAAACTACCTCAAGGGCAGTCTGAGAGCTCTTAGATTGACGGTCAGCGAATAATCGATACGCATAGCAATATTGTATGATCCACTCTATCTATCCTGAAAATCTAGCCACGGGGACTAAGAATCTAGATGATATACTAAAGTTCAAGGAGAGAAGGCAGCCTCGCAGTCGCTGTCGTAAAAAGTGCGACGTTTCTCCTATACCAATAACTCATTCCTTCTTTTCCTTTCCCTTTTCCGTTGTTCTCGTGGGTTGGCTCCCTAAAGAGAACAAAAGACTGCCTGCAAATACCATACCCGCGCCGCCTACCAACTTGGGATTCCACCCTGTTCCGAACCACCATACGCTGAAGCAGAGGCTGAGGGCTTTACGAGTCGTTAAGACAAGGTTGGTTGATACAGAAGATACGCGCTAAACGGGAGTGAGAACTTTTTTCTTCTGAAGAGTGAGGGGCTTGCTTACGGAAGTTAGGCGGTTGACTCCTGAGACGCAAATGAGTTGAGTGATTAAGTTGCCTGATAGGATGAGCCAAGGAGTTGGGGTTGTCGAGTTTGAAAGAGAGCTGGAGTTTAGACTTGACAGGCCTTGCTTGACATCGCGAGCTAAGAAGAGGAAGACGGGGAGCGAAAGTGCGTGCTTTAATATGTAGTACCATCATTTGTCAGTCAAACCACCATCAATGAACCAAGCGAGCCAAAAGCCGAATAGCTGGCTTCCTCCTCGCATTAAGTACATACCGTATAAAACACTCCTTCCTTCCAACACGGACCGTACTTTTGATACGTTCGTTCTTGTAGTATCCCGAGGATGCCCGTTAAAAGGATAACAGAAAGCCTTCAGATCATCTTCGAACGTCAAAATCGGATTCACCTCTTCACAGTGCCAGATGTCAACTGTTGCATTCGCAATCATTCCCGAGTTGCTACTTGCCGAGGATATACCAAAGGGATGGTCGTGGTCAATATAAAATCCACCAGGTCGGCCTTGTAAAACGAGAAATAGCTTGTGATCGGGTAGGGCTGGGCAAGTACGATGGAATTTCTCTACGTCGAGAGTGCAGGCCTGAGTGCCTGGTGGAGCATTCGCAATATATAGTGATAGAGTAGTATAATGAGCATATAGCCATAAGCCATGATGGATAAGATAGTGAAGTAGATAATAGAGCCACCCATTCGGTGTGATAGTGAACACGCCACCCAGTCGGTGCGATGGTATAGTATAGTGAGGAAAGATAGTGTGAGCCATGTCCCGCAGACATCGGTCTCGAGAGGCCCAGTCGGCCAGAAATCTATATGGTACTCACAATAATTGCCACTCTTGTAGCGGTATCAAATCGTGTTGGGAATTTATCTTTTTCGATGAAATCATTCACCAGTCCTTCCGTCTTCGTGCCTTTGGAGAGATGACGGCAAACCCTATACTTCTTTGGCAATCCGGGACCCTGATCCTGCTCGGCAACTATTAGCGGAGAGCTTTGGAAAGATCCCCGCATAATTCTCTCCATCTCCTCCTTCATAAACGGTCCGTTCATCCTTCCAGCAGCAACCTCGTCTCGCAAGTAGTCAATAATATTCTGGTATATGCTGGCTGAGATATGGTTGGGAATGATTATAGTTTGCTCGAGGCGCGGCATCTCTCCAAGTGGAAAGCCTCGGCGAAGGTTTTTGACAAGCAGTGGGTATGGCCGTGAGATCGTGATGACGAAGTAGAGCTTCGAAAGCATCTGCGTCGTATGGCGTGTGCATGTGCTCAAAAAGGTCATTTTCATCCTGGGTACCATCAGGTAGCGGGGCGAGTGTGGATAGTTGGAGAAAAGTCAAAATATGTGAGGGACGGAGGGATAGCAAGGCGAATAAAGTGCTCGACCTCCTCAGGACGGGGAGGGTTGAGCGTGGCATTTCCAAGAGAAGGCGAAATGGTCGGAGGCGCCGCAGAAGGTGCAAACGTGTTCACAGGCACAGCTTTTGCAGGATTCCTCACCTTTGGAGTATCCGTAGATGTTGAAGGACAGACAGATGAGTTTCCCTACCGGCGTGATAATCTGCCCATCTTTGACAGTTGTTTAAGGACAAGTCACGGATGATGGCCATGGTGCCGAGATTATAGAATGCTCGGTAATTAGGCGAGTACAAATGGGAATTGAAGGCGAGTTAGGGCTAACAAAAACGAGGGAGAGCTGAAGCAGGGCAGTGAGAGGCGGAGGCAAAAAGCGCGACGCGCTGGACAAGTGACCGCCTGGCTTATCTTATCCATAATCCTTAGATAAGCTGGCATTCGTTCCTCATTCAGCTTATCGCGGAATTTTTTCAGTGGCCTCCAATTTATCTTCTATAACGACTGTCCGTTCGCAATTCTTCAAGGAGAATGTGGATAGTAGCAAGACAGGGCCCACTGAACTCGAGATGCTGATTCAAATCGCGAACACTCTCATCGACGATCTCTCATCTAATGAGGAGAAAAACGTCTAGTACCAATGGTCCCATAAACCTCTCGCCATTCAACCACAATTGTGGTTTCTCGGGCTAATTAATGCTCACAGTACGTTTTCAAAGCCGGTTTCGTCTTAGTACCTGCTCAAGATCAACGCTTACACAGCAATGCATAAGCTTCAAGGCCGGCGGCTGGGAACGGATGCTGAAATAGTGTACGCTCTGAGAGGTATGTACAGTGTCAGTTCCGGCTCGTCAGCATGACTCGAATATATGTAGATTTCTGCTGTAATCCCGCGCTGGCGGGAAATTTCTCAACTAGCTGGCCACACTTCACTTAGCAAGCACATCTTCTTAGCAAGCACACCAAGCAGGACGTTATATATCACCGCTTCAGCCGGCAGAGGGGTGACGAATACGAGTTGCCGTTTTGCGCTATTGGAGTTAGCTCCGTCACTGGGAACTGGAGACTGCTTGGCGCGACATCGTTGGGTTCTTGCTGAGGACAACCTTCAATCGGTATGAGGCACTTAAGATAGTTGCTCGCTGTCTACCAAACGCTGTCGTTCACGATCACAGTGCTACAAACGACTACTGAGGTACATTCGACCTCTAGAATGTATATTTTGTCTCACATTTTGGTTGATTGTTCTTTCTTTCTCAGAGACCGACTCAAATAGAAAATTGACAAGCCAGGAATGTCATAATAGCAGAAGGTTTCCAGATTCCAGAGTTGATTTGCGTCGATCACAGCTATAACATTTGATTGAAACATTACGAGTCATATGCCACTGACGTCGACTCTGCATTATGAGGAAATTGGGTTAGAAATCAGCTTTGCTTCAGCTTTATAAAGCCTGTCTCCAGTGGGTTGCATCTCAACAGAACTTGTCTTCTCACATTAGCATCATGTCTATCTTGCAGCCTGCTCCTGATCCTCCCACCAAACTTGGTCTCTACAGAATCCTCTCGCCCAGAGCGGGCTTGCGTGTATCGCCCATATGCCTCGGTGCGATGAGCATTGGAGACAAATGGAACGTGTTCATGGGATCCATGGACAAAGAATCAAGCTTCAAGCTCTTGGACGCTTACTATGAGATGGGCGGTAACTTTATTGACACCGCGAACTTTTAGTGAGTACAGGTCCTTCTTCGCTGAGCGGCATGTTTCATTGAATTTTCCTGTGAAGTCAAGGAGAGTCTTCCGAAGAATTCATCGGGGAGTGGATGGAAACGCGTGGAATTCGCGACCAGATGGTCATCGCAACAAAGGTTCTCCCGCTTTCTTCCAAAATATTCAATATGAATTCTCACCCTTCGTTCCCAGTACACGACAAACTTCAAGGCGGGATATGACGATATTAAGCAGAAAGTTAGCTACGTCGGCAATGGCGCTAAATCCCTGCACGTTAGTCTCGAGGCCAGTTTGAAGAAATTGCGAACGTCGTATATCGATATCTTGTACTTGCACTGGTGGGACTTTGATACTTCCGTTGAGGAGATCATGGATAATCTTCACAACGTCGTCGCCCAAGGCAAAGTTCTTTACCTGGTGAGCTACACAACTTATCTCTGCTTTTTTCTATCCCTCCTTTCTAAGTGTGCTTTCCCCCCTTTCTACCAGGGCGTGTCGGATACACCTGCATGGATCGTCGCTCAAGCCAATCAGTACGCCAAGGACCATGGAAAGACACCATTCGTCATCTACCAAGGAAAATGGAACATCATGGATCGGTCCTTTGAGCGCGATATCATCCCTATGGCACGCTCCTTAGGTGGGTCATGTTCCTACCTGTTTCTATGCGATGGTGAATAATTGACATCACGAATAATTCATTTTCTTCTCATAGGTCTTGCACTCGCCCCGTGGAGCGTTCTCGCCGCCGGCAAACTCCGTACAGATGCCGAAGAGCAGCGCCGTCGGGAAACGGGAGAGAAAGGTCGAACGACGCGGGGTGATTGGGAGAGAACGGAAGATGAAGTTAAAATGTCTCGTGCATTGGAAAAGATCGCAGGGGAGATCGGGACGAAGAGTATCAGTGCGGGTAAGTCTCGTCTTATTTATGAATACAAGTCACCTTTTTCTTACTGGCGTTTAAATTTGTTCAGTGGCAATTGCATACGTGATGCAGAAAACGCCTTATGTCTTTCCTATCATCGGTGGCCGAAAAGTCGAGAACTTGAAGGAAAATTTGGAGGCGCTTAACATTACTCTGACTGATGAGCAGATCAAATATCTGGAGAGTATTATACCGTTCGATCCTGGGTTCCCTACGACTATCATTGTGAGTTACTTTCTTCATCTGATTGATTGGATACGTTCTGAGTGAGGTTTGTGTCTGTCAGGGCGATGGAACCGCGCCAATGACTTTAATGGCTGCTACGGCGAAGATACAGAGGATGCCGTATCCTAAAGCCCTTAGGCCCTAGTGAAATAAGCTCGAAGGATGGTTGGCTTGTGAAGCTTAGGAGAGGTTATAGTCGTTCCGATGGCACCGAGCCGAGCTTCTTGATGAGTGCTACAGCTAGGTTCCAGAGGATGCCGTGTCCTAAAGCCCTTCGGCCTCAGTGAAGTGGGTTGTTGCACTTCTTTGAGTGCGAAACGTGGGAGCATCGCATGTAGTCGACATCTTTTGGAGTCAAGATTGGGTATGCACAATAATTCATATGCAAAACATAGTACACCAAAGAAATGCATCAGTGTTTAAACGTTCAGGCTTTCCGGCGTGCTGAGAGTTAACTTGAAAACTACCTCAAGGGCAGTCTGAAAAGTCTTAGATCGACGACGGTCAGCGAATAATCGATACGCATAGCAATACTGTATAATCCACTCTATCTACCCTGAAAATCTAGCCACGAGGACCAAGAATCTAGATGATATACTAAAGTTCAAGGAGAGAAGGTAACTGTAGCCTCGCAATTGCAGTCGTAGAAAAGTGCGACGTTTCTCCTATACCAATAACTCATTCCTTCTTTTCCTTTCCCTTTTCCGTTGTTCTCGTGGGTTGGCTCCCTAAAGAGAACAAAAGGCTGCCTGCAAATACCATACCCGCGCCGCCTGCCAACTTGGGATTCCACCCGGTTCCAAACCACCACACGCTGAAGCAGAGGCTGAGGGCTTTACGAGTCGTTAAGACAAGGTTGGTTGATACGGATGATACGCGCTGGATGGGAGTGAGAATTTTATTTCATTTTTTTGGGAAGAGTGAGGGCTTGCTTACGGAAGTTAGGCGGTTGACTCCTGAGACGCAAATGAGTTGAGTGATTAAGTTGCCTGATAGGATGAGCCAAGGAGTTGGGGTTGTCGAGTTTGAAAGAGAGCTGGAGTTTAGACTTGACAGGCCTTGCTTAACATCGCGAGCTAAGAAGAGGAAGACAGGGAGCGAAAGTGCGTGCTTTAATATATAGTACCATCATTCGTCAGTCAAATCACCACCGGTGAACCAAGCGAGCCAAAAGCCGAATAGCTCACTTTAAGTACATACCGTATAAAACACTCCTTCCTTCCAACACGGACCATACTTTTGATACGTTCGTTCTTGTAGTATCCCGAGGATGCCCGTTAAAAGGAGGGATACGACGAGCATTGAGATGCCTATTGCGTATCGTTGGAGATCGTCTGGAGCCAGATTTTGAGAGGTCGTCTGCGATGATGAATTTGATACAGATTTGGATAGCGTGGCTAGCACGACGCCGGTTGAAACTATGAGAACGGAAAACTATGGAGGGCCATGAATGCGCGGGGATCGTCAGACAAGAAATGTTTTGCTTACGACTTGTATCGTCGAATAACGTCGTCTAAGAACGAAGAATCCCAGGAGCATCGAAACAGCCAGTCCTACGTTACAAACACAACTCGATGAGGACGCAGATACGCATACGCTGCCACTCTTGCGAAAGAGAAGACCTTGAAAAGCTAGCTACGCACCAGCAGATCGGAAGACGATGAGTACCGTTAGAGGAACGTTGAACGCGAATGCCCAGTTGTTCAGTAAAGACCCGGTTGTGTGGACAAGCACTTGTAATGACCATTGCGATAATGGAACCTGTCTTGGTTTGAGTTGAGGAAGGAAACTCTTGGGTGTTAAAGTAAGGAAGCTTGGTAAGGACTGGGTTGTGATAAATATCATTTGCGAAAAGGTCAAGGCGGAACCTGGTTCAGACAAATTGAGAGCATTAAGTTTACTTTAGACTAAGGGAAAGACGATAATGGCACTCACCAATCCGAGGGTTCATCATTAGCAGCTGCTCATACGACCATACATTCCTATACGACACCGAAATTCGAAAGCATGTCAGGTCCTCTCCTAATCTTGTACTCACGCACAACAACCGCCTAGAACCATAGACAGAATCTAAGCAGAGGTTTTCATACCGCAAATCCAAGGCAACGGAATTTTGAGGGAAACCAAATATACCGAAGAATAGTCTAGCAGAACCGAGGCTGCTTGAGAGAATGTAACGCCTGGTTCAGTGTTTGAATTTTGAGTGAGCGCGTCCTTCTTTGTCTTCGTCTCAGTCATAGTGTATATTTGAAAGAAAGAAGAGAGAAAACGAAGAGAAGAGAAGATAGTGGCTCGCCAGGCCTGAGCTGGGATCGCGACACGTAGTGGTCAGCTCCAAGAATATCTTTGACGTGTCGTGGGTTCACTTCTAGTGTCCATCATAGCAGTTCTCCCAGGTTCTGAATGTTTTCTCAGTCGGCAGATAGTGTTAACAATACTGTATTACGCTGATAGAGATAGCATGTGCATAGTCATCTGAAATGCAAAGTAGTACTAGAGATAATAAAGAGAAATAAGCCAGTAAAAAAGAGTAAACCAGAAGGATTGTGTGAATGATATCCTCGCATTAATGAGAGATTCCATCTTGAAACAGCAAGAAAACAAAGAAATGAATTAGGGAGAGGTAACCGAGATGCCAACTGTAAAGAACCGTCCACTGAGTTTAAAAATACTGAGAAACACAATGTAGCCGGGGTATAGATGGAGCATTGAAGGAAATGATTATGACGCCTCATCAGCGACGGGCGGCACGGTACTTTCCTCAGCTTCGGTATCATGTAGGTGCCCATTGCTCTCTGCTGGTAAAATGAAAGTGCTTTAGAATCCATGAGGTCAGGATGAACAAGGGACTTACGATGAGCAGCCAAGGCGGACTCAATAGTGGGTTTGGATGCATCAAGAGCTGGGAAATAAAAGAATTAGACATAAAGGTCTCACAATACGAGATGTCAAGCTTACATTCGTCCTTAGCATCCACGGACTCCTGCTCGTGAGCCACGTCAACAGGAACCGCAGTTTCCTCAGCATCCTCTTTCTCTTTCGTAACATCATCTTGCGCCGTAGGCTCTACTTGAGGTTCGGGAACAGGCTCCTCATGAGCAGCCGCGAGGGCAGCAGGCTCACTCGTGCTTAGTGCAACTTGAGGTCCAGGAGTCTCACCAGAAAGCACAACACTCTCGGGAGCAGGGGGCAATTCAGACTCGAGGGCTTCCTTGACTTCCGGTGCATCTAAATGTTCTGAGGGCTCTACGATTTCAGCGGGTATACTACTGTTAGCCGCCGGTAGAGGAACTTCTGCATCAACCACAGGTATGGGTGCCAGAGACACTGCGGCTTCTTCCTCAAGGCTCGGCGAAGGTTCTCGAAGAGGCTCAACATGCACTTCCGAGAGTTTGACGTCACCAGCAGCAGGTTCTACTGCGAGAGTATCCTCTGCAAATGTTAGCGTAGCGCTCGCCTCAGGCTCCGAAGCAACCTGAATTTCTTCTTGAGGTGCAGATTCCGGGACGTCAACGAAAGAAACCTCGGGTACAGGTTCTGCAGCAACTGCCTGACTGGGCTCGTTAGTCTCAACCATGACGGCTTCTTCCGCAACTTGAGGAGGAACTTCTTCAGTAGCCTCAGGAATGTAAGCAATTTCATTGATGATCACAGGTGCATCTTCCAAAGGTGCTGGGACGACCGCCACTTCTACTGCAACGGGTTCTGGTTCAGGAGGCGGCGCTGGAGGGGCTTCAGATATTTCTTCAGGTACTTCGGCAGGAGAAGGTTCCTTCGCTTCAGTGGACTCTGCGACTGGTTCAGGTACAGCTGATTCCTCAACAATCTCCACGGCTGGTAGAGTTTCCTGAACAGGAGCGGGGGCAACAGGTTCAGACGCTTCAGGTGCAGCTTCTGGTTCACCCTCCGATTCCTTCGTCTCAGCAGGCTCTGGAACTGGTTCTGGCTCCTGTGCAATAGTAGGTTCCTCGACA
>RCHF01002108.1:0-35808 GCA_003987895.1 Neonothopanus nambi | reverse complement strand
ATAACGTTGTCGAGAGATTCATGAGGAATTGACGGAGGGCAGTCGAAGTTCGAAGCAAGCATCGACGGACGATAGTTGCCTGAGTGCCGCCTTGGAGGGACGTCACGTGACCAAGAGCCGGTGACCGGCACAATGCCCGGCAAGTGTCCACTGTCCATATACTTAGCGGGTATAACCACAACAGCTTTCTAATCGACTATCATCTACAGGAGACTAGAGGGCTCTTCATTCGATGGCCAACTCAAAGAATAGCGCACCACCTCCCTACGGAGCTCCTCCGCCTCAGCCCAGTGGAGACTATTTCCCTCAAAACCAGACACCTCCGACCGGATATTACCCTCCACAAGTGCAGCAGCCAATGCCGGCTGCGCTGCCTCCGCAAAAAACTGCTGCACAAATCGGTGAGGAATACAGGGCCGAATGTGCGTAGTCGTTCATCGACATCTCTTTTTAATTTTTGTCCAAATGGCTTATATACATTCAGTATTTGCTCAATGCGCCCAAGGAATCCATCAGTCTGAAACCAGATACAAGCCCTGTGGTATAATCACGGCGATCTTATGCTTCCCGTGTGGTCTGATATGTCTATTGTAAGATGAACCCTCAACATTTGACATAAATCTTTCGTTTCACTGATGATGTGCCCTATACTTGTAGCACTGACACGGAGAAAAAATGTTCGAGATGCGGGGTCCGTTTGGACTAATCGCTAGATCATGCCCAGCCCTGCCACCTGCCTGAGCGCTCCGTGTCTTCTCCACATAATTTACTTGGCTCCTATCTTTTTTGATAGTAATTTTTCGGGTAGTATTTATGAAGGGATAAAGGATCGGACTTACAACACTCTACCGCTGAATGGATAATATAAGATAACGACGAGATGGCGTAACTTGTATAGTGTACAGAATGGACGGACATAAACAATGAAATGATCCAGTAGAATAACAGGAAAAGGGGAATAGGAGGGAATAGGCCTAGGCACAATTCTAATAGGTCGCGATCTATTTTCTCGACAAGTTGGCCCCACAACGTGCACATCTCTGTTCTGAGTCGGAACTATTGAAATACCGTCAGAATTCGAAGAGGCCAATGATCTCACAACCAAAACACGCACAAAAGACAGATGAGACCACACGGGAAACACATAACAGCAGTAATAATCCCACAAGGACCGTACTTTGTCTTGGGCTCGTGAATACCTTGGGCGCATTGAGCAAATACTAAGTTCGAAATTTCGAATTTTTGTTTGTTAGTTAGCGAAGTACTGCAGAGGAAAAACATAGTCCCAAACACGTACGTGCTGCTCTATATTCTTCACCTATTTGTGCTGCCGACCTGGCAGTGGTAGTTGGAGGAGGAACGGGCTGCATCATTATCTGGGGCGAAGGCATACCGGGGTTTGGGGGAATATATGAGCTAGGACTCGGTCCATTATTGGTTTGGTATTGCGGAGGAGGAGGTATTGGCTGAGCTGTTTGGGAGGCTTCTGCAGCTTTCGAGTCAATCATCATGGTATTGGTGGAGGTGAGAGGTAAGATGAGATACGGGCGGTAGTCGTTTATGTATAGCCACTAGAGACATGCCTTGCACAGCATAGGGTCCTTTTACGGCGTAGAATGATTTGAATCCATCGTATTAGTAACGATAGTCTCGGATCTGTTTGTGTACGCGAACACGCTTGAAATGGTTCCCACTGTAACGTCTGAAGTATAGCACCCAAGGATCCAAGCCAGCGCTCAAGCTTCAAGGTTGACATAGCCAGCGCATCCGGGCTGTGCGGAATTCTGGAGTTTATAGGGATCATCACAATCAGCTGAGCTGAACAAGACAAAAAATAAATCGTACCAAAGGAGTAAATGACTTGCGGATCCCTCAAGTCTATTCAAGTTGCAGGCAACGAGGCTGATACATGGTGAGCCAATAAAGACCGCGCGAAGCGAAGCGGCAAGCCTTTCGTAGTCACTTGTTCAAGATGTTCGATGCGGGTCCAATTGAGCACTTGCTTGCTTGTGTTACGTGCGGTCGTGCAATTTTCACTCGCTTGTTTTTATCCCTGAGATTGTGTCGGATTCGACGCCGTTGATGATTGCAACGGAACCATCTTCCATATGGGATTGTCAATTCAGTAGTCCTCAATGGCCACGCTGTGAGATCTGTCCAGTAACTCAAATGAAGGCTCGGACTGTTGAAGTAAGAAGAAAAACAATTCTTCTGGCAAGAAACGAGCGAGATGTTGTATAACACACCTGGTTGTCCGACGTCGACTCCTCTGGCCTTCTTACAAATCATCCACGAAAACTTGATCCCAATTTCAATTTGTCGTTCGGTGGGCCGATAGTACTGTGGGTCTCTTTAGTCGTACTACGTTGCTCAGCGAGAGAAGCACCAGCGAAAGTGTATGCAGTAGTTATTTTCGTATACCTGCGCCGCGCACTGATGTATATTAGGGAAACGAACGAGAGTGGCTCGGAATAACTTACGTTCAGACAATCTGGCGAGACAAAACATCTTTGAAAACCGGTCTATCGATAAAATGCAGTAATATACCGCGTTATTTGGAACGAAGTGAGGACATAAGCTTTCCAATACCATTCCACGTACGAGGATGGTGAGAGAAGAGGAATAGGTCGCAGTCGTGACATCGACTGCGCATCGTATTTTCGCTCAATGATCGCTTACTATACAGAGTTTACTACGTATATACACAACAGATGAATCAGTAGTAGTAATCCATTGGGTAAAATCCCCCAGAGAAGTCTGCCACTGTCAGGGTACGAAGATGCAAATCAAAGCTCATACCGACAAAAAGAACCCATCCTACTCCCTCTCATCTTCCAGAGATTCGTTAAGTAGATGCAGCAGGCTGATTATATGGAAAAAAAACACATGATGTTACCACTGGAATCGTTGAATACATAGGACGGAAAGGGCGACAGGCAGCTGCATGCTGATCGTATTAGTGAAGGAGGTTGCCGGAGACCTGGAGAGAAGACTTCACTGCCAAATTCTATGTTAGATCAATAACTTCAAGGTGCATGATTTGACCGCTTTGTTTCCCTGCACTTATTCTCCTGTCCGTGATCCCAGACTCCTGCTTGATACCAGGCTCTTGCTTGATACCAGGTTCCTGTTTGACACCAGGCTCCGTCTTTACGTGTTTCGTCTTTCTACGTTTCCTTTGCCTCATAGCATCAAGCTGTTCCTAAAATTAGAAAATGTGGGCTCGAAGAAGCATGCCGAAGCTGAAATGCACAGTACCTGAAGCACTTTGATCTGATTCTCAGTCTTTTCAAGTTCGTCGTCGTCGTCATTGTCGTCATCGTCATCGTTGACCTCTGTAAGGTCCAACACCTCGTCTGAAGTAGCAGAGCGTTTTTGAGGCAGGGGAGGTGCTATTCCGTTGGCGCATAGAATGTCTTGAACAGAACTAAGATCAAGACATGGCAATTTAATTGGACAAACACACCTAGGGGGCGATACCTAAATGAGAATGTTGCAAGCGTAGCTATGCTCTTAGTTTTACACACAGACCCACGTTGGCAAACCCTTTCCTCGCCAAACCTACAAAACGATTTTTAGAAAAGGGGCGATCTTTGTAGAACTTGGAAAGATTTACTTGATATGATGAGCTATTGCTTTCTTGGAACGTTCATGCAGTTTGACATGTTCTGAGGAAGGGATGGCATTTGTCCTAGAGCCTGAATCCCTCTTCAAAACTATGRCACTGCATACTTCTAACCTGATCTCTCCGAGGTCCTGATGTGAGGAGGTCAAATATCGATCGTCGTCTGACAAAGAATATCAAGCACAATTTCAGTGAATGAAGTGAGTATAAATAGGGTGGATCTACCTGTAAGCTCCAATTTGGAAAACATGAAAGGTCTCTCGGTCGTTGCAGAAGTACGCACTGCTCTTATTGTCGACTCGACTATCTTGTCCGACACACAAACAAGTTTCCTACGTGCGAATTTGCCGTCAAAATATACTCTGCTTTGTATGTCTGTTGTAGTGGGCTTGACCTCCAGTTTAATGGAGAATTTCTGCGCGTATTTCACTCAGCCGCTCCGGTCAGTTCAGAACAAAGTAAGCAAGCACCTTGTTAACTTCAGAGGGGATCCAGCAACTGACATGAGTATCCTTGGTAGTTACATTGTAAATAGGAAGTTCTGTATCATCAACTGATATCCAAACTGTGAAATTTCCTAAATTCAAGGGCATATTGAGAGCTGGCGGTGGACGTCGGGTTCAAAGTGTTATTGCATCACATGATCGATATCGCACGCCTTTCCCTCTTACACCCTTTTACATCGACAAGATCACCCATCGAGCTGGGGAACTCAGCTTGGACGAGCGCTCTAGATTGTTGAATGGAGTAAGAATAGGACCCGTCATCAAGGCCTTGTTCGACGTTGCCCAAGATCTTGCCAGTCAAGGTATTGAAAACAGTGTTGGATTGCTAGGCCGCGATCCTGAGTGGTCCATGTACCTGCCGTCGGATTTGAAATCAGCAGTAGTATTGGGGCCAGACCATCGCAAGAAGCTGGGTAACGCGGCGCACCTGATAGAACCCGTGAAGGTAGACGATCTCGCTGATTTTGTGCGTCTTGCATGGATTGAACGCGCGTACGTATGTCCTTTGCACTTATGGCTTTGTAGCGGAATGGCAAGGCCCTTAAACTGTGAGCTCTCAACTCCTAGAAGACATTAGGCATAACCATACTTTATAAACTACCTGTATTGTAGCTACCAGAATGTGCATACAAAAGAGCTCACAACGAGCGTTGTAAATCCCAAGAAAATAACCATTGTAAAGGCGCAAGAATAATGGCCCAGCCATTGAGATGTTAACAAGGTCAGTAGCTGCTCATTCAGTTGTCGTCGAAGTGGAGCGGAAGGGGTTCGTCGCTCGTCAAGAAAGGGGTACGCGAGGAGAGGGAAGCCGAGGAAATATCGAGGTCAAGAGAAGGCCTGCGCGTCGTACTTGTGACGTAGACGCGTTATGTTCAACAGTTACCACTGGAGTCGTTGGATACATAGAACGGAAAGGTAGCTGCATGCTGATTGTATTAGTGAAGGAGGTTGCCGGAGACCGGGAGAGAAGACTCACTACCATATTCTATGTCAGATCTATAACTCCAATGGGTATGGTTCGACTATTCCGTCTCCCTGTGCCTGTTCTCCTGTCTATAATCCCGGACTCTTGCTTGTTACCAGGTTTCTGTTTGACAGAAGGATCCGTCTGTACGTGTTTTGTCTTTCTACGTTTCCTTTGCCTCAGAGCATCAAGTAGTTCCTGAAATGAAAATGTAGGCGGGCCTTGAAGCTTTGAAGAAGCACGCCGAAGCTGAGATGCACAGTACTTACCTGAAGCACTTTGATCTGATTCTCAGTCTTTGCGTCGTTATCATCATAGTCATCGTCGATCTCTGTAAGGTCCAACACCTCGTGTGGATTAGCAGGGCGTTTTTGAGACAGGGGAGGTGCTATTCTGTTGGCGCGTAGAACATCTTGAACAGAACTAAGAGCAAGGCATGGCGATTTGACTGAATGAACACACCTAGGGGGCGATATCTAAATGAGAATATTGCGAGCGTAGCTGTCCTCTCAGCTTCATAGATAGGAGAGATCCGTTTGCAAGCGCGTTCCTTGCCGAACCTATGAAATGATTTTCAGGAAAGGGGCAATCTTTGTAGAATAGAACTTGGAAAGATTTACTTGATATGATGAGCTACTCCTTTCTTGGAACGTTCATGCACTTTGACGTGTTCTGGGGAAGAGATGGCTTTTTTCGGAAAGAACTTGCCTGAATCTCTCTTCGAACCTACGACGCTGCATACCTTCAACCTGATCTCTCCAAAGTCCTGGTATGAGAGGGTCAAATATTGATCGTCGTCTGACGAAGAATGTCAAGCACAAATTGAGAAATGAAGTGAGTATGAATAGGGTAGATCTACCTGTAAGCTCTAATTTGGAGAACATGAAAGACTTCTCGGTCGTTTCAGAAGTAAGTATTGATCTTATTGTCTTCTTGGTTGTCTTGCCTGACATGAAAACAAATTCCCCTCCTACAGATTTGCCGTCGAGATATACATCAAATAATATGTCTGTCGTGGAAGGCTTGACCTCAAGCTTAATGGAGAATTTCTGTGCGTATTTTTCATTCAGCCACTCCAATCAGTTCAGAACAAAGACAAAGTAAGCACCTTGTCAGCTTCAGAGGGGATCCAGCAACTAACATGGGTACCCTTGGTGGTCACATTGTACATAGGAAGTTCTGCTTTGTCAACTGATATCCAAACCGTGAAATTTCCTAAATTCATGGGCATACTGAGAGCTGGCAGTAGATGTCGGGTTCAAAGCGTTATTGCATCACATGATCGCACACCTTTCCCTCTTACACTACAGGAACAGTGAACTCCTGAATGGATAACCCTTGAACCATCGACGAGATCACCCATCGATGAGCCTAGTCTTCGCACCAAATTGATAGAATGGAGTAAGAATGGGGACAATGTCATCAAGGCCTTGTTCGAGGTCGCCCAAGATCTTGCCAATGAAGGTACTGAAGACTGTTGAATTGTTAGGGAGCCTGAGTGGTCCGTGTACCTGCCGTCGGATTTGAAAGTTTTAAGAACAAGACGGAGAGAAGTTATTACATATCTCTTGTTTATGAAGGCTAAACATGGTATACATTTCCACAAATCGAAAACCAAAAACCTGGAGGAACAAGGCGCATCGTCTATACTAGATAAAGCAACTTGGGAACCAGGTTCTTAGTCTTCAAGTCGCAACGAGACTATTCCGCATCGTAACAACAGCATCTAGTAACGACTGACGTGCGAGCCAAACCAAAATCACCATCGCTCCCGTTAACACGGCACTACGAAAGCAAAGTTCATGCACTCTAAAAACATCTAGGAAATGTGAAACCTACTTACACTTGGATTATAGATAGAGCTTTATCATATGAAGAACCCGAGGAAAACATCAGTAACCTTCCTAGACTCGAGCAACATGACTTGAGAACGTCCTGGGTACGTACCAAACAAAGTACGAATTTGACTGCAGTATACAACCTCGGTGCAATTACTTCGTAGCAAAAGTGAAGGGAGGGCGCAATCCAGCAGCACAGCTCCGATAATCCAGAAGGTCCATGTGATAAAGATCCAAATGAATTGAGTACCGATTGAGGAGATAGGGTATTTCGACCACGTCGGATGGAGGAAGAGAAGGGTGTATAAGCTAGAAGTTATGAATGTCCAGCAGGAAGAGAATCTGGATGGAAATGAGGCAGGTCTCGTACGTAACAAGTGTATATAGTAGATACTTACATGATCATTCGAGTACCAGTTCGGAATTGAACATTGGGATAATCTCCGTGGAAATGATACTGGAGAAGTAGCCAGGCTGCACAAGACGTCTAAATAAGAAACATTAAAAGATCACTTATAAGAGATGAAAAGAAAAAGCATCCCGTAACACGTATGTAAGTACCTACCTCCACGAGCGAATTAATCACCATAAAGGCATAGACAACTACAGAATATGTTCAGCAAACAGCCCAGATCATATCATCTAGGCCTCTAGAGAGGAAATTAATGATAAAAGTTGCAGTACGTACATGGTGCATAAACCTGTAACTGCTTCCCAGATTTCTTATTGAATGTCCTAGGATGTCTCCTCGAGATACTAAATATCCAGAGTACACCGAGCAGGTAAACGACACCGAGAATGACAGTAATAAACGCGACAGTGCTCGTTAGGGTACTTGACACATTCTTCGATTCGGTAGTAACAATGGTGGGAGTGCTATTAGCTTGAGTTTGTGCAGCTGGAGGTACAGTAGGGGTCAAACTGTTACTTGACGACATGATATGTAGTGTTCTGAGGTTGTTACCGAAGCGATTCAGAATCGACAGAAGAACGGAGCCTGCTCCTATGTAAGGGTCAGTCAAGTGGGTAACAGTCTGATAAACGTGGGCTACCGAGTACAAGTTCTGGGGAAACACAAGCATCCCCCACACTCCTTAAAGTTAAATCTAGACGCCTCAAGGAATCGTCGTGGTCGAATCCAGCCATCTGCTTTCATCATGTTTAATGCTGCGCTATACCTACGCACTAAGTTAATGTGAAAGCAGCTGTCTTAGTGTCAGCACAGTCCGGTCGTATTGTGTGCGTTCGGAAAAAACTTAGAAACGAGGGACTGTTCAAATGTACATGTTCCGAGTCAACGGCCGTTGAAAGTAGCTGTACAGTGTAGATGGGCGTTTCGGACAAGGTTTGACGACCACGTGTTCTTTGGCGCCGTATTCAGACTCGTGGTTGAAGGGCTGTTTACGAAGATCCATTTCTCAAAGCGGAAGATCTTCTTGATGAGGCCTTCGCGGGAGTGAATGTTGGTTCAATTCTGAGGTTACTCCAGTAAAGGTCACGATTACCATGCAGTCCCCCGCCCGTACTATCATCAGACGACATCGTTGACAAAAACAAGCTTTCAACTCTTCACACGTACAGTCAAGGCTACAAGAAAACAGTGCTCATCGCTACGTAGGAAGTACACGTATTCATACAAGGCTAAATTTACAAAAGCCCAGTTAATGGGCAAACATGTCAAGTAGTGGTCAAGTCGTGAAGAAATAGTACGACCTAAGTAACATAAATAATCGATGTGTCTCTGTCCATGGGGCCCAAAGTGACCAAAAAGGAAACGATGAAAACTAATGAGACGATACCAACGAGAACGACCAAATATGGAGGGGACAGGCGAGAGAAACCCGAAGTATGCAGTATAAAAGCACGCTCGAGTAACTCAGAAAAAAAAACTTGTGAATGACTAAGCCCGAGGGCGGAATAGCGTGGATGGTAGACTGTGGTGGACCGGGACCATAGGAAGGTTTACCTTGGGTCGTTAGCAAGACCCAGGTTGCGCTGAGCTCCAACGAGCTTTAAAGAGATCACCCAACAAATCAACACCAATCATTCCCTGAATCCGTCCACCACCTCTTCTCTGACCCCTTCACATTCCACTCCGCCACACTGTCAGTCGTGGCGACGTAGATGTACCCACCAGATGGATCGAAGCAGGTACCCGCAATGTCCAGATCCTGATCTTTCCCGTGCGCACCCAAACCAGCGCGGCTGGACCGACCACTCAATGACTCGGGTTCCTCCGAGTCTTCATAGTCAAATTGACCGGCTGCTACCACGTCTTCCTCTTCATCCATGCCAACATCAGCATCTGTAACGCCTCTGAGAGTCTCCACCCTGGGCCACATCCTCCACCTGTTCGTACCGGCGTTCCCTCCCGGCCCAGCGGCAGCGCTCGCACCGGGCCCTAGACCAGGTGACGAACTCCTCGACGGTGCATGAGACGATACACAATCCCACTCCGTCTCCGGCTCTTGCGTCTCGAGTTCATCGACCTCCATCCTCGCGTCCTCTTGATCGCGCTCATCATAGGAAGGACTATCTGGATCGTCATCGTCCTGTGCCAGATCACCTCGAGCCCCAACACCAACGCTGACACTTCCAACTCGCCTTGCACGCAACCCGTGACTTCCAAGCAGAGCTTGTACATCGTCCTCTACCTCCCTGTCTCCTAAAGGTGGTATCACTACGAGATCTTCCAGATCAGCATCACGTTCACGCTGCCGTGAACGCCAACCCGTAGACGAAGACGTACTTGATCCTGCAGCCGTCGCAGTTCCATTTCCAGATTCTGTTAGTCTGACGGGTATCCTGAACGTGTCTTCCAAAGCAAGGAGCACGTAAGGTGCTTGCGGAGACTCTCTGTCTCTTCGAGAGGTAAGAAGATGAGAGGGGACGTGGCGTGATGGGTTTGGGTTGACAATGGTAGCTGCTAAAGCTCGGGCACTAGATGCCGGACGTTGATACGGACGAACGTGAGACCGCATTCTTGTCTGACTTGTCCGAACCGATGAGCCGGCGACTGTCCGTCGTCGGGGTTGTGTCCGGGAAGTCGTGGCGAAAGCTGAGTTTTTCGGTGCGGGTGGAACACGGACAATCTCCTCCGTCTCAAATGTCCGGCCATCGACAACATGTAGTAGAGAAGTATGCTAGAAAGTATCCACGATCATGAGAATGTGCAATGTGGTATTAGCAAAGAAATTTATCGCACCTCTGTAAATGTCATGATCTCCTTCCCATGACTGTTACCTCCTCCACTGCCAAATTTGACGTTCCTCACGCTCCACCCAGGTGCCTTGGAGTTACCCCTTGTCCACTCGTACGGATCATCCGAAAGCCATCCACTGGCCATTCCGGTCCCCGGGTTGAGCCAACCGTCAGAACCGGATGGAAGTCTTGACTTATCAGTCTGGAAGATCTTCAGCGGTTTTGTACTCCGGACATCCCATACGCAAACCACGCCTTCTTGAGATGCCACGGCGTACTTGCTTCCGTCACGGGAGAATGCGGTGCTAAAGGAAGCGGCTAATGAGGTAGATGGTAAGGACAGTAACGAGCGGTCTGGAGGAGGTACGCTGAGTGTTGCGATTGGAGAGAAGGATAAGCGGGAGCCGCCAGATATTCTATAAAGGAAGACTTTGGAGGAGTCCCCAACGGAAAGGAGAGTTGAGCCGTCAGGAGATATGGAAGCTATGAACCGAGAATAAGCATTGAATGATAGCATATCAGAAGATAGCGTACAGTGATTTACGGGAACATTGAGCCGTACGGAACCCGCATCCTTTATCCTTGGTGACCCGCGAACGGCAATAGGAACGTCAAAGAATTTGACGGTGCAGTCATTGTTGCTAATAGCTACCCGTGGCTCAATGCTGCTTTCGTTTGACCGAGTCAAATTGAGAGATGTGAGCATGACAGAATTGTTAATGGAGGCGTGTAGGTGGTCCTCAAATCGCCACATGAGGGCCCCAGTGCGGCGTTGGTGCGTCGAATGGTGATGAAGAGACAAGTAAAGTTCGGCTTCTTGGCCACCAGCTGCCAGAAGTGTATGGTCCGTTCCAGGGACATGCAGCGATGCGAGAGTATTTGGGGTGAACGGAAGGTCAACGATACGTCTCGGTGTCTAAAACCGGGCAAACTCAGCGAAAACACTCCTTTTTTACCAGTGAGCGACGACGTACTGATCCAGGCGCAGTAAGATCTTGCTCGACAATTGCACTTTGCGTCACATAATTCACTAGGCCCCGTTCCCTAGGGCAGATGACGAGATCGCGGAGCTGGCTGAAGACTGGTGTTAAGCTCCGGAAATACGAGCATTGGTTATCTCTCTAGACTCACACATGGCTAATGTTGATTGCTGCTGGCGCAACAGTCGTCGGAGTTGTCGACGATAGCATAGAAAGATCTTTTGTCATCGTGCAAGACGATGAGCAAGAGTAATGAGAATGTGGTGGAGAGGGTAGAGAGGAAGCAATAATTGCCGTGGTCTTAGTTGCCGGCAAGACATGACGACATTCTCACAGCTATGTACTTACTGCCACAGTGGCGGGTCGCCACGGTGACTTACAGATTTCAGACTTCAGTTGGACTACATAGAAATGTAGTCGACGTGGCTTGAAGGAGCCCTTCAATTTGGTGTACAAAATTCAAATTCTCCCGTTGGCCCTCTGGCCTTTTCTTTCCAAGTATTTCCATACCCTGCAGAGCCTTCGGCCTAGTGGAGACGGGGGACAGCAACCCAAACGCCGCCGTAGCATCGAAGACCCTTTTGATCATGAGACAAGAAAGGATCCCTTCGCTTTTGTAGGGCTCCCTATGCAGGGACAAGTTATTTTCAGCCAGCATATTGTGTCGGATGCACCCCAAATTCCCGGTTTACGCGTACTGATCAATTGGTCAATTGAAGTCTCGAGTCAGCCGACATTCGTCAGAATTCGCTAAGATTGTGCAGCAGAACGCCAGAGTAAGTACGTAGCTATACCGTTTACTTACTCGCGTCATCCGGGTAAGCGAAACCTTCACGTCTGGGAGAACTTGACTCGTCGAGTCACTATGATTTCCCAGCGGAGAGTCATAACGCGGACTTTGTTGATCAACGTACTCCGGACCTGCGAAAATACTATATGCATCTCGGGAGAGTGGCAATTTGAGAAATTATGTTTACTCGCCATTTATCTCCAATACAGGGGACAGTTCTGACGTTGATGATTTCTATGCTATAATGAGACCTAGAAAACAGATTCAGGTGCTAGATAAGTATCATGATCCCAGTCAAGGAACGTGTTATGAGTATATTCCTGAGTCTTCCAATAAGCCTCTGGGTCTGAGTCCCTGAAGCTTTCCTAAAGCACAGGAAATATAGGATCACGATTGTTTCGGAAACGAGGTACGAGTATGAGCGATCCAGGAGCAACGGACCAGCGAGTAGATTTTTAGAGTTTTTTGGATGTTATATTGTCGAGGATGAGATGTACGAGCTCGGGAGGTAGGGAGTTCATGGAGTTGAAGAGGAAGTGCCGGTTACCTCTAGAAGCGCCTACCAGCAATTGAAAGGCGCCCAGAGCTTTCTCTGTAACAGCGATGACCGCTCTCCCAAACGAGCTAACGAACCTCATCGTCTCCTTCATTCAGGATAAAAAGACTCTTCTAAACTGCAGCCTCGTCTCACACTCTTTTCTCTCCATCTCTCGTCCAGCCATCTTCTCGCGGATATACATATTAAGCCACGAATCTACCTCCTCGTTCTTATCCATATGCGACAACCCGCTTTGTACAATTTCACTCGCGCGCGCGAAATTTCTCGAGGTGTGCGAAGCCAGCTTTGAAACAGGTGTACTCGAACGACTGTTAACGTGGGTAGCTTCTGATGGGAGTGGTAGAACCCTCGAAAGTATACTCGGTGCACAATTGGAAGAATTGTCTATAAAGTGGGTGAGCTGGGAAATGCTCGATAAAGTGGGAGAGAGAAATTTGTTGGTGTGGTTTAGGAATGTGACGAAGCTTGAGATTGGCTATGTGTCGTTTGAGAGCGGGAAGCAGTTGAGTAGGGTTGTAGATTCATTTCCGAAGCTTCAGGAGCTGGATTTGTTGAATTCTCATATCGAAGTTCTGAAGGGCGTTCCGGACGACGAGGACGCCGACGCTAACAACTCCAACGACGCCAGGGACACCACTGACGACGTGTTCATATTTTATGAACGAGGTCCGCCGAAGAATTTACACAAACTATCTATTACGGATATGGAACCACAACTTCTTGACGAGTTCATACGTTACGGGCCTACCCTACGCAGCTTCACGTGTATCTTTGCACTATTCGACGAAGATGCATCTACTGTTTCCCTTCCGGCGGTTGGAAAACTCTTGCAAAGTGCAAAAGCGCTGGTGAAGTTCACTTTCGGAGTGCAATTGAATAGCATACGAGATTGGAGGAATCATTTCTGTAAGGTTTCACTCCTGCTGTGTTCATGAATGATCCTGAACAGTCTTACTTGCAGACACTTACCTCGCACCACACATCGATTTCTCCTTCTGTCCCTCCCTCCGTCATCTCGAGATCGATATCCGCGAAGAATTCTTCATAATTCCCTTCCTCGAACAGATCTCAGCCACCCCTCATCTTCACTACCATTCCTCCGAACCTCCCAAACCTACCCTCCAAACCCTCCGACTTCCCCCTCTCGAATCTCTCCTAACCCAAACTGACTGGTCATCCTTCGACGCCCTCCTCCAAAAACCCTACTTTTCCTCTCTCCGAACACTCAGCTGTTGCGTCCCACATCGTTTTACTTTAGAGGACTACACTGGTGGCGTGATGACGAGTCCGAGTCAAGTTCCTGGGCTCGAGGATGGACTGAAGGTACTACGTGTGACGTTCACAACCGTGGCTCCACGTCAGGGAACTCCTGCTCATGCTGCACTTACTAAGATTTTAGAGGCGCTCAAGGAAAGGTTACCGAGGTGTAATGAGCGTGGGTTGTTGAAGTTTGATAAATTTATCGTGTCGATTCCGTAGTGATTATCAGGTTTTACTGTTTTGGTTGTGATGAAATTTGGATGGAAGGGAGGGTAGGATGGTTTCAGGAGGTTCTCGTCGAGTTTCTTTATCTCAAGGAACATCAACATAAATCGTCAACGAATTTTATACTTCATATTTCTCTTCTAACGGTCCGTGATCTTTTGTAAGTACTCATCCCATGTTCATCCAATATCTTCTACACGTCAATATCATCTCCGAATACTTCGTTCATTTCTTCCAGAATTTTTCCTTAGGTTTGAAGGCGAGAAGTGTCGATATCGGTCATCATGAATACTTATGAACGTATAGGATGGCTGAGACTCACCTTTCGCTTCGGGGAAGAATATCGCGATCACCAAGATATCTGCGAAATTCAGACTCGGACAGACGAAGGATAGGAACCTGAGGAGTCAAGATATCTTGCCGACGTTTCTTCTTGGAGACTTCCTGCGCAGCATGAGTCGAGTAGCTCACACTCCAGATGAAGATCTACAGAGAACTTTTCGAGTCGACGCTTATCAGTACATACACTGGCAGTGGAATGAAAGATTATGAAACTGACCAGATTGAGAATCCAATCCATGCGCGGCGGGGCCTGCCCTGAACTACGTCACGTGATCGCTCCGACTGGTTTGATTGCGTAAGCGGCCAAAGCGAGTTCTTTGCCACTGCCAGCCCGAAATTCACCTTTTCGACTGTTCGGTTGGCGTCGCTGAATGAATCGCCTTTCGTTACTCACTGTTTTTCATTTGCTTTAAGCCCTTGCTCGATATGACGACTTTGGAAAGTCTCCTCAATATCAATGTTGGCAAGAGATCCTATGTGGCGAGCACCTGGTGGCCACAATTGAATCATTGTCCATCGCTCACCAGGTCAAATGGACATTTCCGAACTTGCTTTCTTTTGCGGAACTCAATTTCCCCGACACACATATAGTATGTTGTAATTGGAGCTGTCTGTGACTCGGTGCGTCCCTTGACGATCTGTTCTTGTTTCACTAAACAGGTAATATTGGAGATGTTTCGTGCTTTGATTTCACCATCTTGGATGAGAAGAACAATGGTGTTATCTTATAAGTGCTTTGCCATAATCTATTGCCCATTGTCGCTTGTGTTGGCCACATCGAGTGAACCCTACATGGCCACTCTTTTGATTGACCTTTCCTGGCCCCTCTTGCTCGTTTAAAAAGGGATTGCCAGGGAAAGTGTTGCTTTAACAAATCTCCTTATCTTCTGCTAGTCATTATCGAACAGCTTCTTGACGAACGCTGCACTCATTCTTTCCTTGAAATGCCTACTATGTCTCTTTTCGATCGCAAACAAAATGAACAATATCTCCCTCCTGGGTTTGTGCCCAACTATTCCATGACCCCAGATTCCGCGCCATTGGTTCCTGATCTAGTGCCATGTCAAGTCGGTCTTTCCCAATCCTTCTGGAGTTTCAACCAATTTATCTCACCTACTTTTCCTCTAGGCTTGCAAAGTAAACAGCGGGCTACGAACTTACACAGATAATGAGGGCTGGCTGGTCCACCCGTATTGCCCACCGTGCATGCAGAGTCCGCTTTGCCTAGTAAACCATTTTTAGTCTGATACTTCGCTCAAATCTAAGCTCGTGTTCTTCACAGACCTGCAGAGTAAACCCCAAGAACAAAGGCTTTGAGTTTTGCAGCCGTATTTGTGGTAGGAAATTATGGGGACTTCCGGTACCAGAACCGGGCATGGACGACAGGCTGAAGTGTGAAGTGAGTAGTCCTCTCATTCTGTTTTCTACCTACTCTGACCAACTTATCCCTTCCAGTTCTGTCACAAGATGCCCAAAAGTCGGGGCAATCTCTACTGTAGTCCGTTTTGCGAACACGCTACTGAGATGCAAGGGCGCCGTATCTCACAGACCAAAGCTTGCCTCCCTCCGACGCCTATCCCACCCACACCGTTGGCCTTCAGAAACATCTCTAGTGCCGCGCCCGCTCAGCCGAAACCTAAAACGAAAACGAAACCTAATCTCCGTATCTTCGCTGGGGCGACCCCTGACCCTGTCCGATCGGCTTCGACCCAACCTCCAGCGATTGAAGCGGTTCAACGTGGACCCTTGTGTCTTGTAAGTGCAGCTCCTCATACAATGGCCTTTGCTTGGTTATTCACCGACTCAAATAGTATTGTCGCGCTATACCCCCGGATCCTCAGGCAGCTGGACTCCAAGGATTCTGTAGCACGAAATGTGTTCATCGCTGGCGCCGTCTCGCGGATCTTAGCGTGGACCTATGCGTGGTACGTTCAACTTTGCTCATACAACAGATAGGTTTATTCACTCCGCTTGTTTATTCGACTTAGACATGTATGGTCGCGCCGACCCTGCCATACCCGTGTAAGACTGGGTGCAGCCAAGAAGCGAAGAATGCCTTCGTTAAAGTGCAAGAAACTGCCAAAGCGTGAGTGTCCTCATGCAGCTGCAATAGTGTTGTTGTTTATTCCGAGCGTGTCGTCTACAGGCTGCCCAACAGCGCACACTCCTGTTTGGTGTGTGTAGTGTACCCAGTCGACAGCAACGACCCGATCTGCAAGTGGTGCCTGGATCGAATTACACAAAATCATGGTCCTAAGTTCATCCCTGTTCCCAACGGCCATATCGTTTATCAAAGGGGTGCGTGCCTACTCATTCGTTGTGCATTCATTTCCTTCAATGCTAATTAATTACCTTATGGTACCTTCCAGCCAAGGACGAGCTCCGGAACTCCTGGAATTGTGACGTAGCAGGTCGTGTCCCCAAGTGTCAGGAAATTTGGGCTATTGTCAACGACAGGCATAAGTTTGAGTCATATGAGAGGTACAAGTGAGTTCATTTTCACATCTTTTGTCTCGTATTCTTCATGTTCTTACAATAACTACACAGGCGCCACGTAGAGGCCAGTAGCGGCAAAGCACACGAGAAGCATCTCTGGTTCGGCGCTATTCGACAGTGCGATCCCGGGTTTGTTGGGTGTTGCGACTCTCCTTCCTGCTTCATGTGTTCTTTGATGCGCAGCGCGTCGAAGGAGACTTTAAGCCTTCTTAAGAAAGCGTATGGTCTAGAGCAGTGAGTACAATTGGTTGTCTCGGTCAATCAACCATACAATTCCTAACCTGGATCTTGCAGGTTCGGAAGTGGTTTTTACACTGCGCGTTCGGCTTCTACGTGAGCACTTTTGGCGAAGAATGCTTGCTTGTTACTGATCTTTTGTGTTTTCCATTAGTGCACACATTAGATCGGGAGGTCCATCTGGCCCTTCCCGCCAAGGTAGTATTCTTCTCAGCCAAGTCGTAACTGGGAGACATTACACCGCAAAAGAAGATCTCCCTCGGGTGAAGGCTCCTCCTACGGGATACGATTCGGTGCGTCTCGTACAATTTATCATGACAATACCTTAAAGACGACGCTCATTCTTTTCTCCAGGTGCGTGCGTCTATGACGATTGAAAATACTGGGAAGAGGGTAGAAGACTCGCACTATATTGTGTACAGGCCGGAAGCCATCAAGCCTGCCTTGCTTGTTTTATACGAAAACTAGGTTCCATGCTAATCTACACCTGTTTATGTTATCCTCTGCATTATGAATATACCTGTTTTCCACGCCGCAATCGTCTGAAATGTGCTCAATCGCGCGCTGTACAGCTGACTGCTTGTGAAACACCGATTCATAACTAATTACAAGCGCATTAGGTGGGTTTACAGAATTATACATGGCATGCAGAAGCCAACTACAAGCAGCGATGGAGCAGAGCCCAAGAACAAGTTACTGAGCAGGGAAACACAACAAATTACCGCTACGTCGCATCTACGCCGCACTCCTCACAGTCTAATTGATCTCGTTGTCTGCCAGGTCTGCCGCTGCCTGCTGCTGCCACATCCGATAATATAGTCCTCCTTTCTTTAGCAGCTCCTCATGTGTCCCTTGCTCCGCAACCTCGCCGTCCTGCAGAACGATAATCAGGTCGGCTTCAACGACCGTGCGCAGCCTATGTGCGATGAATATACTCGTGCGAGATTTGCCCGTGAGTGTGTTGTTTATATTCTTCATTAGTTCGGCTTCAGTGTGTGCATCGAGTGCGGACGTCTGTTGATGAGAATACGCTCCAAAATCAGTATCATGTAAGAAAAGAAGAGGATGTGAGACGGGACATACTGCCTCATCGAAAAATAGGATAGGCGGATCTTTCAGTAACACCCTCGCCACCGCCAACCTCTGTTTCTCTCCACCACTAATCATCAAACCTCTTTCTCCAACTTTGGTATTGTAACCCTCAGGCAATCTCATGACCGCCTCATGTACATTCGCCCTCTTCGCGGCTTCATATACGTCCTCTTCCCCTTTTTCCAAATTCCCATACTTCACATTATGCATCACATCCGCATGAAAAAGTGGTGTATCCTGTGGGACCACGCCTATATTCTTCCGTAGGCTGGTGAGCTGAACCTGAGAAATGTCCTGGTCGCCGATGAGAATCCGGCCCGAGAGTGGGTCGTAGAAGCGGAAGAGAAGGCGGAGGACGGTGGATTTACCGCAGCCGGAGGGACCGACAAACGCGGTTTTCTTGCCGGCTGGGATAGTGAAAGAGAGATTATTGAAAATCGGTCGAGAGGGGTGATAGTGGAAGTTGATATTTTCGAAGCGAATAGAGTTGTTGGCATTGGCAGGAAGATTGAGGGGCTGAGCGTTGGGTACATCCTAGAGTTCGGAACAGACAGACAACGAAAAAGAATTAGAGCACGTTCTGGAAGTACAAGCTAGAAGATTTAGCGTACCTTGATTGGCGGGTTTTCATCGCGAAGCTTGAATAGAATCTCCATATCCAAAAGATTTTGCTGTAGCTCACGGTATATTGTCCCCAAGAAGTTCAAGGGGAGCGAGAGTTGGAAAATTAATTGGTTGATCATGACCAGATCTCCGACCGTCATCGTGCCTAAATATGGTCGGGTCAGTAACAGGACAGTGTCCCAAAAAACTCGGTTTCAACCCGTTAACAGCACTCACCGTTAATGACTCCTTGAGCAGCCATCAACATTGTCATGGTTAATGCACTCGAAAAAATAACACTTTGTCCCGAATTCAAGAACGCCAACGAGGTTGTGATCTTGACCGAAGACTTTTCATAATCTCTCAGGTGTTTGTCATACTGAGCCACCTCAAAGGCCTCGTTGTTGAAATGCTGTAAACTGAACCGTTTGAGCACCGGCAAAGACAGAACTGGCACTGTCAAGCGACCTAACCTTGACAGCCTCATAATTGATCAGAGAATCAACGGCAGAACTCGCGGCTCGATTATCTGCTTTGTTGGCATTCCGTCGAAATTGAGTTCGCCAAGACGTGGTCTTGATTGTGAACCAAGCGTAGGCTCCAAGGGTACCAGCAGTGATAGCGGCGAAGTCCCATCCGAATTTGTACGTCTTTAACGTTGAACTGTTAGCATTCATTACGAATTCACGCAGAAGTGTGACACACCAGGATACCACACACTAGGGAGATCTCTAATGCAGTTGGTACTATCCGGAAAAGGATAGCTTGCAGTAAGAATGCGATACCTCTTCAAAACGAAAAGTTATCAGTACAAAGCGATTTCGAGACAAGCTCGGACACGTACTTGGTCCCTCGATCAATGGCTCTGGTCAGCCCACCAGTCTGTCGCTCGAGGTGAAACCTTAAATTCATCTGCAATAGCTGTTCAAAAGTCTCCCGGGCGACCTTGCGCACTGCACGCTGCCCAATGTTTGCAAAAACAGCATTGAGAAGTTCACTGAAGATTGTGGCGCCGATACGAGCCAAGCCATCTGTTAGAGGGCTTTACTGTTACTATTGAAAAGCGCGAAAAATAGTGAGACGCACATCCGAGAACGACTGTGCCTGCCACCGTCCACACTGTTGCGCTCGACGACGGATCCAAAGGAATGTTTAGTGTGTCTACGACTTGCTTGAATAGAAGGGGAACTTGAACATTCAAGACCTAAACAGAAAGGTTCTGTGTTTGGACTTAGTCTGTTCGAATAGATCCGACATAGAGTTACACACACCTTCCCCGAAACTAACAATGCAAAACCCAGGATAACGGTCCCGCGAGTTTTCCAGTCATTCTTAGGCCAGACATTTGCCATAAGATGTTTGATGATCGTCCAGTTGTTCCGCCGCTCCTCCGCAGCGGTGACCGGTTTTTCAGACTCCACAGCAGGAAGCGAGTTGGAATTCGAAGAGGCTGGACTGGGCGCATTAGGCCTGGGCGGTTGCGAGCCTGAAGCTAGTTGTTGATATCCGCGGCAATACTCTGGAGGTAGTCTTGATATTATTCTTCCTGCACTTTGTCGTCTGCTGGGAATGAGATGACTCTGGAGAAAAGATGACGAAGGGGACCCTGGCCACAAACTTGCCCGGCAGAATGTGGGTCGATGAAGAGCACGTCGAGCAAAGCTACTCAACATCGTAGTGCTCTTCAGCCTGCTTTCTGTTAGCCAGCCACTGTTTCGATTTTATGTAAGTGTCTGCGTTGTTTTTGCGAATATCGCGAGCGCTGGCGTCATGGTCTGCTTATTAAAAATTATCTTATCCTATACTAGAAAATATCCTATACTAGAAAATATCTGGGTCTTTCGCACGCTGGATTAGATAATACTTACCTAAGCAACTTCGGCAGGCCGAAGGTCTGCCGCCCCCGTGCCGTAGGCACGGGCAAGCGAAGCTTGTCCTATACTAGAAAATATCTGGGTCTTTCGCACGCTGAATTAGATAATACTTACTTAAGCAAAAGCGCCTCTAAAAGCAGTAACGTTTTGATCCAGACCGGCAAAGCGGCACAACGACCCAGCAACGACCTAAAACAGTAACGCATCCGGCAATCCGGCAACAGTCAATCTATTTCGAGTTCCCCGCACATCGAGACAATCTACTTTTGAGTTTCTGCACTGTTGAGGCCAGTGTCTTTCTTTCCCTTCTTCCTCCAACTCTTCTGTCTGCCTACTGCAACTTTAAATTATTCATGTAGGTTTTGTCATTTTGCTGCCATAATTGAAAGGCCAACTTCTGCTAAAGAAATACATATACATACATTAATATTTAATATAGAAAGCCTATATAGGAAAATAGGAGAATTTGAGAGGAGATTAGCATTCTTCTTAGGTATGTATTTATGATTATTCTAATGACATCTGTCATTATTAACATTTTTTTTAAATAAGTTTCAATTTACAACTGCTTCATATGTAAGACCCTCAGTTACATTTAAGCTTCTCTTTTACCTGGCTCATCATAATGGGGAGACTCCACTAACAACACCTCAGCACCAGCATAATGCTGAGCATGAGTAAGAGAGATCATCCAGAGCTGAGGTGAATAGTCCTCAGATGCACTGCACACCTCAACATCATCACCATGGACCACCAATTTTATTCAATCTGCACATAGAGCAGAAAGCTGCTCCTTCTCACCACCTTTCACAGACTGATGATTCTTCTCAGACTGTGAATTTCAATAATTGTCATTATCAGCTAACTCCCTAGAGGAACCTGTGAACAGATTGTAGGCCAATGCATACAACACTCAAGGATTTGGAGAGAAATACAGATTCTGCATTTGAAGCATAATAAGTGACTAAAGACCAGTACACTAGAAGACCAGGAGTATGCAGAATGACTACTCAAAGTTGGACATGAAACTGCACCAATGACAGATTCAGAAAACAAAATCAGGCTAGATCCTTCAATGAAGTGTGGTAATACTCCAGCTTCCTTGCTTATTGCTATCTATCCAGGGCTAGATTTAGCTTATCCTAATCATAATAATGATCATTGGTTTTTCAAATGCACTATACTCTCTGCCCAGAATGATGGTGTAGATGAACTGAATCATATGTGTTTAGACTCTTTTTCTGGAGATGAGATGGTATTTCACAGTGCAGACTCTGCAGTTATAGAGGAAGAGGCAGATGGTGATTTTCAATATCCCACAGAATTTCTCAATTCAATAAAAGGCTCTGACCTTCCACTTTCAAAATTGAGGCTAAAGATTGAAACTCCTATTATGCTTTTAAGAAATCTGGATCCTTCTCAGGAGCTCTGTAATGGTACCAGAGGAATTTTAATGAGAGTCACTGGCCCTGTACTAGAGATCCAGATATTGGGAGGTAACTTTGTTGGAAAGACAGCATTTATCCCCTGTATCACTAACACCATCTAATCTTGACTTACCCTTTACTTTGAAACATCAGCAATTTCCAGTATGGCTTTGCTTTGCAATGTCAATCAACAAATTGCAGGGACAATCAGTGGACCATGTTGGTTTAGATCTCCATATTCCTGTCTTTACACATGGTCAGCTTTATGCTGCATTGTCACACTGTACCTCAAGTCAACACATAAAGGTTCTATTTCCTGAAGGTAATACTTATTACAATTTCTAAGTAATACAAATGGCTGATAGTCTCTTTTTAGAGAGAAGAAGAGTGTATAACACAAAACATAGTATATCCAGAAGTACTGCATAAGACTACATGATTCACTGAATGTATCCTATTACTGTATTCAATTCTATAACATGATCACCCAGGTAATAACCCCCACCCGTGCCTACGGCACGGGTCAAGCTAAGCTTGTCCGATAAAATATTCCGTTGCGCAGGCCCCGGGTGTGCCCGTATCGCCTTCCAAAATTTTGACTTTATGTATTACATATTATCATTTGGTGAACATCATATAAATGAGCAAGAAGTTAATATACAGATGAAACTGAATGCAAAGCCCAATAAATTGAATAATCCTCGCCGTCCGCTATAACACCTTGAACTGGATGGAGCAACTTCGAGGGAGCAGCCATGTCACGAACTCCCGCCCAGGTGCAAAGCAATTGATACACGAACATTGATGGAGAACCGCTCAGACTTCACCGCGAAGGTACCCTGCCACGACTAGGTTCACAATTGCTTCAATTATCCTACCGACCTTTTCTCGTAGTTCTGAGCTCACGGCTTGCGGAGAGATTACAAAATCTCGAGCAAGCAGAAGGAGCGCGTGCGTTAGCAGTTCGCCCTCCTGTCCTTTCCCAGGGATACGACCTCAGATGCGCCCTTCTAGTCTAAGGTCGCGCCGTCCGATAAGTCGCTGGCCGTGCATGAGTAGTTTGAAATTTGACTCTAGTAACCCCTATTGACGTGCTGTTTCGAGCCTACTTCAGGGAATATGTAAGTAGTTCCTGCATTTCTTTCGCTCTAAACCTTCTGGGACTCAGGGTCACTGGCGGTCCAATGATGACGAAATATGCTGACTTATATTGTCGTCCGAAGCAGATTGAACTCGTATATCGGGTTGTTGCCTGGAGACCAGCCCATAGTCGGAATTACTAGCACCATGAAGAACAGTCCAGCTTTAACAGAAGGGTAAGAAGCAAGAAGTATTACACGTACTCACTTGAAAAGTTCCTCTAGTGTTCGAGACTTGCCGGTAACACTGTTCTACACAGTGCCCTCTAGTAAGAGTTGATTATACACCGCAAATATGAGGAATGCCGCTGCAACTTTATGAATCCCGATGAACGTCTGTCATCGACTGGGGCTGAATTGTATGCTCCCCCGCCCTGCGCGCACACCTTGACGAGAATTCCCGGTCCCAAGGCGGGAGTCATCGTAGCCTATGCATGTCCTGTGCATGTCCTGGTTCTGGTTCCGGGCTCAGGATTATTTTCTGTAGATAAGACGGCAAAAGTCCATTTCCTGGTCCAAGGACCAGGCGCCTGGATTCTCAGGAAAATAAATATGAACAAAGCCTGCGACGCCATGTATAACAAATAGTGCCAACCCAACTTGCCGCTTCGGCCCGCTTGTGTATCTCCGGTCTCATTCTGGTCCTTTTTTTGAAATTCTTCAAACTTCGATCGAAGGCTTTCATTTGTTGTTTGAAGTCCAGTATGTGCAATATTTCTCACCACAAACGATGAACGGAGCAGAATTCGAGGCCATACTTTATCTCTACTCTGTGCTTTTAGGTTCTTCGACATGTGCTGATGTCTTCAATGAATGGAGAAGCTTCAAGTTCGTGGACATGTAGTATCCCGTACATCAGCAAAACGTCAAGTTACTTGGGGCTTGGGTGGTGCTTGTCCAAGCATTGCTTGACCAAGCCCTCAAGCACAAGCACTCCCCAAGTACCATACGTTCTCAAGCAGCTACCAAGCAATGTCCAAGTACGAAAGTAACTTAATAATATGATCTATATACTATACACAGATGATTAGATTGTAAATGCATCCTGTACAGTTGCAGCTGCCGAGCATCATTCAGGTGTTATGAATCATTGAATTTAGAGACATTGAACTTGAAATAATCAGCGCGTTCTAAGTTAATTCAAACTCCGATCAAAATTCGAGTGGCTAACTATATAGTTCTTAGTCATCAAATCAACAGAACCTCGCATGCTCTTTTTCTTTTTCCTTTAACTTACTCAGAACCTACTCTCTTTCTCATTCTTTTATCTGTCTGTACTACTCCCACTCACGAAGCTTCGTCTGCTGTGTAGAAATGAAGGTGGGTAATTTATTTCTCGTGCTCCTAAAGACTTGCTGATTTGATTCATAGGGCTGGCAGTGAATGGCAATGAACACCTGGTTACCGATGCAGTCTAGAGGTGTGAGTTAGCGTGTCAGTGCCTTTGTATCTCCTGACTCATATTTATTTTTTATTCTCTTCTAGGTCTTAAGGTGATGTGGGTAGAGCTTAGGCTTTGGGCAGGTCAAATAATTTGTGGAGGGTTAAGTTGGACTATTAGGTATGTTCACGAGATCTGTAAATTTTAACTGCAAGCTGAGGGCTATCATAGGCGACAAATGGCTGTCAGTTAGTGGGCGCAGCTGCCGTGGCAGCAGGAGTGTAGTACATACATGCAGACTACATGTACACTGTAGAACTGAAAGTAAATACCTTACCTTGTTATAGTTACCACGCAATGCCAATGAACATTTTTATTCTATCTGCAGTATCACCCAATATTACTAAATAATTGACTGTCTATCTACTGTTGATTTGAAGCACTTGAGAGTGCTTGAGAGTTGCTTGATTGTCCTTTATAGCTTGAGATGTGCTTTGAAAGTAAAGGGACTTGCTCTTTTAAGCATGGGCACTTGACCAAGCACGACATGGCAGGTCCTTTAAAATGCTTGGTCAAGCCCTCAAGTGACTTGACGTTTTCCTGATGTAAGTATATCCAAGTAATTTGAATGGGATCGACACTTATCGATGCTTCTTTCCTTCAATTTCTCATGTTTACATTGTTGCCATCTACATCCCTGCAATGCGTCCAACACCAAAGCGCCAACAGGTCGAACGTGCTAAACTCATCGACGAACTCCGAGTCCGTGATTGGTTTCCAAATTTAGTGTTCGAGCCAAATGAACGTTGGGGTAGTATGGCATAGACAGTATCTTTGTCCCCGCTAGCTGCTAGCACTTCTAGGGGTTAAACTACTCTTGGAGCTACGGCAAACCTTGAAGGGAACATCTCCAGCAGGTCTAGTCCCGAGCGAGTCTTCTGGCCCTGGTATCTACAGTAGCTCCTGCATGACGACTAGATTCTACACATGGATTTCTCACAGGGAATATTGTATTCCAGCACCACTTTCGGCATTGGCAGGAACTATATGGCCAGTGAAAAAATTCTACTAGGTCCTCAGGCTCCCGCGTGGTCGAGAAAATACTAATCGTAACAAGATAACAATTTGAATGCCAAAGGCCGAATTATCCCCATCCCAGAAACTTTTTTCCTTCCGTTTATCTATTGAAGATGAGTAACGACTTGTTGTACTCAGTTCGAGTCCGTCAACTAATTAACTTGGTTCGTTTCACCTTAGAATTGCGGAGGACCCTGCGGGGGACGGGACATTACGGGGGTGTGTTAGTAGAGGTTAGTAGTCGGTGCATAGTGACGGAGTGTCGAGCAGGGTCTCCTGGATACTGACCCCGTTTCTGCCATATCAATCTCTGTGGTCTACACAAGGTATAAATCTATCAGATTGTCTAGCTTCTGACATTGAAGAGCACTGGGCCATAGCTGGGATGTGGTTGCCAGGACGTATCAGTAGTGCTTCCTCCTAGTGTTAAATCTTTTCTCTTGGCAGTATCACGCAACCCAAATATCATAGCCATAAGTGACGATGCCCTTTTAAGTTCCGTAGAGACCAAATTCAAAACGATTCAAAGAGGCAAGGGTTTACGAATCGAAGCTATGACCATCCTCACTTAATGTCACCTCTTCAAGTTCTGGCTGACGGTTTTCATGATTGTCGGTATCGTATGCAGTATCGACTGTACTTTCGAGTCTCCGTTCTAATTAAATTCATTGAGAGATCTGTCAATCTATACAAGGTCGAACATTCATGTTAGTATTACGGTAGGTATTTCTTTGGGTTAGCCTCGAGACATGAATGCTCATGACTGATGCATGTATGCGTTTTGCCTTGAAGTGCCTCTTACAGTGAATGAGGGATGTCGGTGAGCAGGTGCCGCGGCGTAGATTAGGCTTGTATCGAACATTCGTGACCATGAATATAAGCGCTCCAACATTCCACAAGAGTTCTTCCTCATTAGAGAAAAGCCCTAGGTCACGTAGCCATTCAAATACAACGTATTCAGCTCTTTGTATGCAGGAGCTGCGTTCCGATAAGTACACTAGGAAGGACTTGTACAGACTACAAAGCTACTACTGTACACAACTGCTAATACCTATATCAATAGAACCCATAGAATCGAAGGAGAAAGGCACGTACAGGATCTACTAACTACACATCTATGGTTCGAACAGTGTGTACATTCTTATCTTCACCTACAAATGTCCCAGTCATCGCATGAGATGTACCGCCACCCAACGACGCAATCGACATCGTAAAAGTTACTTGATTCAGCCCATTAGTCGTGTACCCATCTGACTTTGAGGTTGATTGCGGGTGAGCTTCAGTGGTCATGCCTCCATCTTCCGAATCCATGGTCGTGGGGGATAGAGAAACCACCTGTCGTCGCGCCCGGAATCGCCGCAGGAAACGGTAGATCGCAGTAGCAACAACCAGGAGATTGCAGACGAGTAGACAGATAGTGGCCTAATGTAGTAACGCCGAGTTTGAGAATGCACAGTAGGATCAAGCAAATTAAAGTGTTTAAATGCATACATACCTGTAAGTGACCGAATACCATTGAAAGAAATAAAGCAGCACTTCCCCAGCTCGCAGGTCCCAGAAGCATAGTATATCTAGCTATACTTGCTAAAGTCACGCAGATATCAGCTGCGAAGACTGAAAGAATGAGCTGTTTGGAGCTTTCGGGAAGCGTTGTGTTCCATAGCATCACGCAAGGTACTATAATGAGCACAATATCTGCTATGATATCACCTACAGTTCTGAACTTTAAAACATGGCCGTGAAAGCTTTTGTTAAGAGACATACCAACAAGTGCTGCAATCCAATTGTTGATGTCGCACTGGGCCATAATCAGATAATGCCACTCAGTGCCATCTTCGGAGCACAGTATCATCATCTGTAAGCTCAGTGCTACACCCATAACAGCGAACAGTATGGTCAAAGCGATTAATCGTCGCTTCACGGGTCCGGGAGGACAGATTCGCGCTAGAGAGAGCGACATACTCATACGCGCGCACCTGCATACCGTAAGGTCTATTTTAAAACTATTATTTGATCACGAATGATACGTACCACACGACACAAAAGAACAGTGTAGTTGAGATATAGAAGAAGTCCGTACGAATATCCACGGACACTAGAAAAATCGAGGTCTATATCGATAACGGGAGTTTGATAACAAAAACTTACTGTTCCACTCAAGACGTAACCATAGACTCACAAAATAGGGAATATCACAGAAAAGGGCGGCTAGGACAAGATATTCGTCCCACCACATTTGACGGTTTCGATAGCGAAGTGAAACACGATATATAGTGGAGGCAGCAGCAGCTGCATGTAAGACTGACATGCATGCTGTACCAGAATCAGCAATGGAGGAGTATCATAAAGTGATGAACATACCACCCCAAGTAGCCATAGATTGCGTTGGAATCGACATTTTTATACTCGGAATTTTCCAGCGAAAGAGCGACAAGATTTGAACAAACGGTAGAACGGTGTCGCCAACTGTTACTTGAAGCCTTAGACACCCATACTTATATGAGTCGCAGATGAATTGAAATCAAAGGACGTGCGCAGGCTGACTAGGCACCACAAAGATGAGCTAATACACTCACCGACTAAGGTTTAGAGCTAATTCCTATGTTACAAGAAGGTGATTCAGCATATGGTCAGAATCAGATGCGATGGTTCTCGGACCTACAGGGCTCCTGGCAAGACATCAACAAGATCTTGGGAAAAGAATGATAATGAGCGCCTGAGTCTCTCCAAACACCCAGTGTCCCGAGTTTCTACTGAGATTGGGTCGCTGGCGCACTGTTCAATGCCGGTGGGGCAGAGCAGCAAAAACACCAGAAGTTTTGGGGACCTCGTAGTATGTATTGAGATGTCAATTGAAAAGACCCTGAAAATATATATCTCATGCAACTTTCTCCTTGAAATTAGACCTGGAACAAGGCAGGCAAAAAGACCTTACCATGCATTAAACACACCAACGTGTCTCCAGCTACACTCTTTATTTGAATTTCTCGAAACATACAACCCGCGAAAAGTCGGACGGAAATATGGACTGCGAGCACTTTAACTGACAGTTAGAATGAGTTCAAAACAGTGTCCTCATTACGGAACGTTTCAACGCACGTTCGTCGAAGTTGGTCACGGACACCGCAGCCGGGATTAAGCAATCACAAACAGATACTCCTCACGTCGGTAAGTGGCGGCTTTATAGGTTTTGCACTAGAGTATAACACTCGATATCCAGAGCATTGACTCTGCTCATTGGTGCCAATGAAGGTTTGGAAGGGCTCAAAGAACCTGTAGATCCACTAAATTTAATTAAAATTACACTTCCTATTAAGGCCCCGAAAGTATCTGCTGTAAAGATACCGCACATCCCGAACTTTCTGTAAATCAGGGCAGATTTATATGTTGCATTAGAGTATTTTAGCAACACCTGGCAAATTCATCCAAGCGCCCCATTCTCGCTTAGTTTCGCCGTAACCTGACCACAACTTTGGCGCACTCCACAAACTTCTTAGCCCCACTGGGCTCCCAACTGGCTCCTATGACGACATTTTTCGGCAAATATTCTAGTCGTTGAACGCTGTATTCCAGCTGCAGGTGCAAGTCGTCCAGTTGCAGATGCAGAATAGTGATGCAGGTTAGCCGACATAGCCGCCTGTCAAGCGACCACATTATGTAAGTATTTGATCAAAATTCACATCACGCGATCATGCACGTCGCGTCACCGGAATCCTCGATGTTCCTTCCCCGGTGTCTTCCTGGGCTCTTGTTTAGTCTGGAGAAAATTATGAGCAACCTCTAATACTATATATTTAATATATAGGATCTCCACAACTGATGGTGGAAGAATCTTCAAAAAATAGCATAGTAGACTAGTATGAACAGTGTAGGGACAGTCTGAGCCTGGAAGAATGTCCGGGGGAGGAAGAAAGCATAAAGTTTGGGAGGAGGAGGAATAGGATATGTGTCAACTTAAGTGTGAGTGCTGAATTAACCCACAGGGAGGGAGAAGAACTTAAGAGATTGAAGGGTCAGAGAATATAAAGTAGGCTCTACACATATTTTGTAAATTTATTAGCCAAATCTCCCTGTGTATACTCATTGAAGAGTATCATCCCATAACCACAGTCTTCTTGGATGAGTTATACAGCTAAGGCAACGGGGCGAGGCTGAGGCGCGTTATGATCAGGTGATGTGAATTTTGATCAGATACTTACCTAATGTGGTCGTTTGACGGGCGGCTATGTCGGCTAACCTGCATCACTATTCTGCACCTGCAACTGGACGACTCGCACCTGCAGCTGGAATGCAGCGTTCAACGACTAGAATATTTGCCGAAAAATGTCGTCATAGGCTCCACTCCATTCTTGCTGGCCACCCTTTCGGTCTATCGACGACTCAAATATCCAGTACTTTGCTCGTTGCCTTCCTCTAGTTTTGTCAGACCATCCTTGTATGATTCGGAATCCTCTTGAACTTTGAGTATCAACGTAGACAGAGTTGCTGTCAAGTTCAAAGAGCTGAGCGACTGCTGCTCAGTAGAAATATTCATCATTAGCATGGGTCGACTCCATGGATTGTGAGATGAGATTTAGTAGAGTGCGTAGTAAAGCATAATGCATATGATGGTGCGAAAAATCAAAGGCAAACGTGTCGAGAGTGCGAGCCACAGTGGATTTTCCAGCAATTTTAGGACGTATGTAAGATGCTCCACCACAGTTCTTGCCTGGCTTGAGCCCGACCTTCACTTAGTTCTGCCATGTGGAGCATTTTGCCAGGCGTTGCTAAAATACTCTATTCAGTCGAGAAGCCACTTCGGCTTTCGATTAGCGTCATACGAATGACACGCTGGAGAAATGCGGGAGCCGAGACCGGTAGGGCGCGGCGCGTCGGGAAGGCACCAAGGTCTAAGTACCAAGGTCCTTACTTACAGATGCATCATGCAGGGCTGCAGGGTCGTACTCCGAATCTGCTTAGATTCAGTAGGACAAGTGTAAATGTTGAGAAATAATACGAACGTGCCTTCGTCGACGAGGAAGGACTAGCGTTTAACGGACAGGAACGAACTGAGGCTAGCCGACGTACAGGCAAATCTAAGAATCACGACGCCTACATGAAACCTCAGCAGACCAGTTGAAGCTGCCTTTCGTACGCGTTACCCATAAAGACAGCCTCTTTTCGTCAGCCTATTTCGCTCATGTCGCGGGTACCACGGAATTTGAGCGAAAGCTACTCTGCACGTTCTGCGTAAAAGTAGCAGAGCTATCGACCCAGTATGATTGATAGGGATCAGAGAAGTTGTCGCACCCATGATCCAGGAGGACCGTACTCATGAACTATTCTCGAGGACCTGCAACAGAGAAAAGTAAGTAAGCGCTAAAGATGAAGGTGTTTCACTGTACTTGCACTTACCAGAGAGCAGGAGCCCCTAAAGCTGATGACACCGACATTCTAAGTATGTATTCATTTAAAAACAGAAAGGTTTACGATGTATATCAAGAAACTGCTGTGTTGCCGGACGAGCTACATTGAACGGATGAGTCGACATCTGTCGACATCGTGGCATGCTCGGAGCAAGGAATTGAGTAGCACGTGGTGCCACAGACGGATAGCGGTTAAAGTAAGCGCCGGCACCCTTTTGCGTCTTTCTCCTCGACTCAGACTGCAATGTCGTCCTCGTCGCCCTCGAAACCAGTCAGCATACCGCCTCGCCGCGACTCTCTTTCTTCTCAGTCCGTCTCTCAGAGTGGTACTCCTGACTTGAAAGCTCTTAGAGCTCAGTATGCGGCTACGGGTACCCCACCCCCTGGTTTACCTATCCCTCCGCGGAATATTCCTGCTCGAACAGCGTCTCCAGCACTGTCTTCAACGCCAACAGGTAGATTAGTTGTATCATCTTCTCCCAATCCGTCACTTTCCGCACCACAACCTCCGCAGCAATCTACGTCTGGGACAGATAGCCCGCTTAATGTCCCCATCGATTTGGATGGGTTGTCGGATGAAGAGAAGGCAAGGATCTTGAGGAAACATTTAGTCTCAAAGGAGGAAAGACAGAGAGAGCAGGAGGCACTTGATGTTCCTCGTGCTGCCAGCGTGACTTCTCGGCGGTCTTCAGGGACGGACAGAGCAGTGACGAGGGAAGAAAGTGAACCATTCCCTGTACCATACGCTACCCCCGGTGCGGATGTAACGTGAGTCTCAGGTCATGAGCGAACTGTCTATATGCTACTGACAACAATTCACTGGGTACAGACATGATATCTATAAATGGCATTCGAATGCTCAACGACAAGCGAGGCGCGTTCGTTCTGCCTCTTTCCATGCCCCAAGTGGTGCGCGGCAAGACCCCGCATTCGAGCACATCCACGAGCCTGGCGGATTCAGACGTAATTACGTGCTGCTGCGAGCCAATGGTCAGGGCATCGAAGAACCGCGGATATTAAACAACTTCATCGACTTCCTGTATTTGTTCGGTCACTTCGTAAGTATATGCGTGCTATATACGTGTACGTGCTTCTGACTTAATGTATAATAGGCCGGAGAAGACCTAGAAGAGGATGAAGATGAGGAGAAAGACCAGGACGTGGAGAATGGCCTGGTATCTGGTCCATCTTCAGGGCATGCGCCCACAGCTGGGTTCGGGGATGTATCCGAGTCATCTCCCCTACTTGGACCCAAGCCTGGTATGTCACGGTCTCGTTCGCGATCCAGAAGGAGAGCGGCCTCTGTCTCCACGGGAAACGCTACCGTTACACAAGCTGTTCTTATGGTGCGTCCTTTTCATATCGGGCTTCCAGTTCTGATATAATCCCTCGTCACAGTTGCTGAAGGGATTCGTCGGAACTGGTGTTCTGTTCTTGGGGAAGGCGTAAGTTTGACCGTGTACTCTTGTGAAAGTTATCTGAGCATGCTTTAGTTTCTTCAACGGAGGAATACTATTTTCTTCTCTCCTTTTCATCTTCATTGCCGTCATTTCATTACATTCCTTCCTTCTTTTGGTCCGTGCTAAGTATGTTGTTCCGGGGAGTTTTGGAGGTGATTATCCCTTTCTTCTTTAAGTTAGCTCGCTCGAGTGCTAACCGTGTGGCTTTCAAAGATATCGGTGGTGTCCTGTACGGCAACTGGATGCGCCAGCTCATCCTCAGCTCAATTGTAGTTTCGCAAATTGGTTTTTCCGGCGCATACATCATCTTTGTTTCAGAAAACCTCCAAGCTTTTGTCCTCGGCGTAACGTCGTGCATTAAGCATGTTTCTGTCCGGTACTTCATCATGCTCCAGTGCTTGATATTCCTCCCGTTGTCCCTCATCCGGGATATCGTCAAGCTAAGTACTACGGCGCTTGTAGCAGATGCGTTTATCCTTGCGGGGTTGATTTATATCTTTGGGAGCGAGATTGGATTGGTTCTGCACAGGGGGCCAAAGGAAGTGGCTCTGTTTAATCCGAAGGACTTTTCGTTGTTTGTTGGGTAAGTTGTCTGCCAGTGAGTTGTAAATACACAGCTGAATTTGTGGGCGGGTTATTTTTAGAACCGCAGTCTTTTCATTCGAGGGTATTGGTTTGGTGAGTATGCCATGACTGGTATTATCTACCCTATTACTTTCTCTGACCTGACATTTGCATGCATAGATCGTCCCAATTGCTGACTCGATGAGGGAGCCACGCAAGTTCCCTGCGGTTCTCACTGGCGTCATGGCCTTCCTACTCTTCCTCTTTGGTGGAGCTGGGGCACTTGCGTACCTGACTTTCGGCTCTGAGATTCAGACTGTTGTCCTAGTCAATCTGGATCCTAAAAACAAGATGGTGCAAGCGGTGAGTTCGACTGCTTCTGCAATTTCTATTTCTTTGTGATGTGATCACTTATATTTCATACCCCAGGTCCAATTCCTGTACTCTCTAGCGATTCTGCTTTCTGTGCCTCTCCAGTTGTTCCCTGCGATTAGGATCATGGAGAACGGGTTGTTCACTCGGAGCGGGAAGGGTGACCCAAGGGTGAAGTGGTTGAAGAATTGTTTCAGGTTTGCAACTGTGGTAACGACGGGGATAATTGCGATGTTTGGAGCAAGCGATTTGGATAAATTTGTTGCGCTTGTAGGGTGTTTCGCTTGGTGGGTGTCTTGAGTTCTTGGCTCGTTATGTTGCTTGGGCCGTGTTTACTGACGTTGAGACTTGCGTGGACAGCGTTCCGTTATGTTACGTCTACCCCGCGATGTTGCATTATAAGGCCTGTGCGAGGACGAAGAAGCAGAAGTTGGCTGATATTGCGATGATTGTGTTTGGGCTTGTGGCTGCGGTGTATACGACCGTACAGACGATCAAGTTGATGATAAACCCCGGGGAGGGGGGAGCGCCGTTTGGGGTCTGTGATCCGGAAGATTGAGTTTATATTGGATGATTGTGGTGTGGTGGATGTAGAGGATGTGTAGAGGGCTGAAGGGATGAAGAGAGCTGTATTGAAGGAGCTTGGCTCAGCTTGTGGATGAATTAATCTAGAGATATAAGTATGAGTGCTCGAATTTTTCGTATTTTCTTGACTTATATTTCGGTGGCACTGGTACGGTAGAAGGGTATTTTACGGAGCAATTTTTTGCATATCTTACATTTACAGCATGCTTACAAGTTATATATGCACGATGAAGTACTTATCTATTTGGTTTTATGTGTTTATAGTGACAATTCCCTCTACGAGGTAGCTATGCAAAACCTCGATGTGTGATATTCATTGTGTGAATGATAGCCAGCTTTGACCCGTGCGATTATCGGTTAAATTTCGGCTCAAGGTCGCTCAAGTTGTCCGTGTGTGAGAATTTCAAGACGGTGACTTCGAGTTTGTATATCATCACACATAGAATAGAAGATAGAAAACTTCTTAGAAGCATAGTTTGTCTCAGGACAATCCAGCTTCAGAGGAGGATTCTCGAATCTAGAATCCAGACGGCTACTGAGTGTTGGCCGTAAGTAGTGTTGGAAGATACGTACGAAGAGTCCGAGTCCAAAAGGATCCAACGGGCTAGATATTGAACCTACAAGCAAATACCCGCAGTCTTGCGCAATCTTTGACTTGTCGAGTCTAGCAATTTCGGCACCATCTCGACCTGCGGCAGCCTGCGGTTCGCAGTTATTGCAGTCGGCGGTCGCCAGCGCCATGGTAGCTTACCGCTGCGGCGTAGAGTTGCTGTAATGGCCATGGCCAATGGATCCGGTATTCGACATTCTGATATGATAGTGTAGTGTTCTGGACTTTGCGTGGGATTTAGTGCGGTCTCATGAGACAGACTTTCGTGCACACGACTGACAGGAACAACATATCATGATGCATCTCAATGCATCTCCAATTTTCTAATCTGATGGATCCCTTCGTTTTTACTGATCAGCATTTCTTCCTGAAACTGTAACAAGGTACATATACGGATGACAGGTACCCGTTCAAACCCGTCATGAAATTTCAAGTGCTGTGAGAGGAGTGCCTGGAGACCTTGCGTGTGGATATAAGTGCTAGTAGGGTCAAAGACTGTAGGATTTGAGAGTTCAGACAAGATTCAGTAGAGATTCAGGAAGACAACTGAGGACAATTCATAATTTAGATGGAGCTAAGGGTCGCTTCGTCGATGCCGCTTTGAGCCTTCGAGTCTTCGCAACAGCTTCGGTGCAGCCACGAGGCATAGAGTTTACGTGTATTTACTCGTGGCTTCCAAGTAAATCGAATTCGTAATGACACTTTGAATAGAAAAAAGGGTTTTTCAATTACAGGAGGGCCAACCGGCCAAGTCTTAGGACTGCTCGCTTTCTCGTTATTCTCTCTCTCTCTCGCTGTCGGGTGAAGTGGTTGGTCTTATTACATTCCTTTGAATTCCTGAAAACGACAGAAAAAGACAACAGACGAACATTTTGGACGTCCAGTTTAATTTATCCTTCCGCACCCCCTCTCCTATAGGAAGGATCGGATTAGAATTGAAGATAAAGTTGTACGGGCTTTGTTGTTTTTTTCTACTGAGTGCACTGTAACAACGACTTGCTAGCTATGGATGCAGTCGAGCTGTCGCGTTGGACGCGGTTCGCGGCAAAAGGGGGAATAGGGAAGTGCACGGCGATACAAGACTGTGTAGCGGAGAGTAGCGAAGATCTAATGTTTCTCAAGGTGTGTTGTTAGAATGACTCCGCTGTCCTATTTCTGATATATAGAGAACAGGACGACGAGATCACAGTGTTGAT
>RCHF01002100.1:0-28525 GCA_003987895.1 Neonothopanus nambi | reverse complement strand
ATATGGTTGGCATTGCTTTTCAAAAAAAAATCATGGTGCATATGCAGTTCGATTGTAATACATGGTATTTGCAGGGATTGCCAGCAGATGAGTATTTATGATCATCTCGAGCAAGACTTTGTCATGTTGTATTGTATGTCGGTATCATTCTGTCTTGTCTTCGCCTAGCCCGAAGTGTGGACAATACGAAATCCTACTTGACTAAATAGTCTCCTGCTCTTTCTCCTGGTCAGTGAACTCCAGCTTTTTCAATGAGAAGCTCGATGAGAAGTCGGATATCATCAGAAGTGGTAAGAATCGGATTCGAAAGACACTTGCCTATTTCAATTTTGACAAGTATCGTACCACTGAGACTGTGCTCAAACAGACAGCTCTTCTCTCTGCCCCACTTTTCCGCCTTCGAGAACTGATTTCGAGATTTTGGCGTTGTCCATCCAATGACGGCGAGCGATGACAAAATTTTGGTGACATCAAGCGCCGTGACAGAAGCGTTACACGGGTGTAATCCGAAGTCACAAGTGATAAGAATCAAGCTATTTGCCTATATCAATGTCGAGGCTAAGTACCACTGAGAATACGCTCAAGCAGCTCTTCATTCAAACCACTTTTCTGCCTTCGAGAACCGACTATTTTCTATCCAATGTCTGAAGCGAAGCCTGCAGGTTACAATAAAACTCATAACTACTCTGAAATAACTCTGAAATCCCATAAGGCGCGCACTATCCAAAATTCTGCTGCCTATCTTCTTCCCTCTATACTTCCGCACATGCACATCCTGGATGTCGGGTGTGGGCCTGCTACGATTACGATTGGTCTAGCGGAGCTGGTCCCCGATGGCCATGTCGTAGGACTTGACGTCTCCGACGAGGTCCTCAGTCAGGCTCGCAAACTCGCGGAAGAGCAGCAGTTAAAAAATATCGAGTTCCGGAGCGGCAGCGTTCTCGAACTTCCTTTCCCTGACGGCACATTCGATATTGTGCATTCGCATCAGGTGCTACAGCATGTGCGTGACCCCGTCAAGGCTCTCCGCGAGATGCGTCGTGTCACCAAGCCAGGCGGCATAGTTGCTGCCCGCGCGGCTGATTTCTCTACCGTAGCTTGGTATCCTGAGTCGAAAGGGATAGAGCACTGGAGAGACTTGTGGGTGCGCGTGGGCCGATCCCTTGGACACGACCAAGATGCGGGACGAAAGCTTCATGTGTGGGCACGCGAGGCTGGTTTCCCTAGAGCCAGTATCACCACTAGCAGTAGCGTCAATTTCTTCGGGTCTCCAGAAGTAGTAGCGTGGTGGGGCGGGATGTGGAAAGAACGAGTGATGACTTCGCCATTCTTCGATACGGCGATTAATGGAGGGTTTGCTACACGGAGCGACTTGGAGAATATATCTCAAGGTTGGGACGAATGGTCACGAAGCGAGGATGGATGGATGTCGAACGTACAAGGAGAAATTATTTGTAAGGTTTGAGCGGAAAGCAGCTACCTCCTCGTTCCCATGAATTGGAGTATTTTGTCTTTGAAATATTCTTTCTTTCTTTGTAAAAATGTAAAGCCATGTGAACCAGCCTCCAAAACACGTCTGTGGATTTGAAGTAGAAGCACATGATAAGGTGCGACACGAAAACCGCACACCATGACACGAAGAATAATCACCGTATCGTCCGAGTTTCATGCTCTCCGCTTGCGAAACATAACTTTTGCTGTCCTATTCGGATGACTTAAAGATTCCAGACAGGTCCGGGGGGGGGTACTCCACTATTTTCTCAAATTTCAAATCATAAGTCAAGAGGACGTGCGCAAGAAGGGAAAGAGTGAAGAAACCCGAGCTACAAGAGAAACTCGCACCTACTATTCCTGTCCATCCGATTGGTGCGAAACGCTCCAGTCTAGAGCAAAACTACGACGATGTCTTTAACCAGCCAGATGTAGATCTGGTTGACATACAGAATAATGCCATAGCAGAAATTACGCCTAATGGAATCCGTACGGAGGATGGGACAGATGAACTTGATGTCTTCGTCCTTGCTACGGGGTTTGACAGTGTAACGGGGGGTATTACCCAGATTGACATTTGAGGTCCGGATGTGATGAGTGTCGAGGAGAAATGGGCCCAGGGAGTGCATGCGTATCTTGGGATGACATGCTCGGGTTTCCCAAACTTGTTCTTCGTATTTGGTCCCCAAGGACCTACAGCGGTTTGGCCCTGCCTGTGCAGTGCGTCTTGATTCTTAGTTTCGATTTTCTAGTCAAAGGCTAAAAGGTAAATCTGAGCAGGAAACCGAGGGGGACTGGATGATCAACTGCATTAAGCATATGATGATCTCAGGTCTTAGTCGTATTGAGTTTACTCGGCAAGCAGAAGAGGAATGGCGACGAGAGGTCATGGAAGAAGCTTCGAACCGGCTTATAAGCAAGGCTAAGTCGTGGTACATGGGTGCCTACATACCGGGGAAGCCTGTTGAGATTTTGATGTATACGGGGGGTGCGGCAAAGTACACGCGTATGTGCCAGGAGATCGCGGAGAGGGGTTACGAGGGGTTTATTCTTTCTTGAGGATGGCCGCACTTAATCAAGTAAACCTAGTTATACAGAACCTTGAATACGACGCCTCTATGAATGTAAGTGCTGGTGAGACCGATGGCCGTTGACTGGTCCGTGCGTATAGTATTTGTGGACACGTGCACCGTGTCATTTACCTTCCTAATCCAGGGTCTTGCATTTTCTTGCAAGTCCTTGGCTTCTTTCCTCATATCCGAACAATCTCATAGTGCGACTCTGCCCTTGACCACATCAATCTATGTACTATAGCTCGACGCTGGCACGGGGATCACAATGATATATTCTGATCAGAATGCGAAAAAGAACCAATCCATTAACACTCAGAACTCAGACACGAGCTCTGTATAAAGGCAGAATGTATGTACGTCATGTTCTTCTGTATTTCCAACTCATATTCATATTATCGATTGGAATGACAGTTGCATTGACGGGTATAAAGTCAGGAAGTTGATCGTACATATCTCCCTGCTCTGTCACATGAATCGTCAAGAAAAGTACAAAAGGAGCGACGAGGTGGATTCAATTAAATATCATAAAATTATCCAAAGAGTGTGCTTCAGGTCGGACGCCCGCTGGTAGACTGAAAGAAGGATTTGAAAGCTTTCAGATTATCTATCAGCACACGTACATCTATGAAAGCAGATGACTTGATCGTACACACCTTGCACGCTTACGCTGGTGTCATTGTCACCAACAAACTCTGTCCCTCATCCAAGCTTGCGCTCAAACCACTACTCTGGACCCCGAGATCCTGTCCTTTCCAAACATCCTTGACGTTGAACGATCCGGAAATTCCAAGGTCGCTCCAGGAGACAGTAACGTTCTGTACCCCTGCGATGGTCGTGTTGAAGCCACCTTGACCTTGGTCAGGTCCGTAATTCACTAGTAGGACGATAACCTCTCCGGACGAAGAGGGCCCAGCAATCCATGCCTGTAATTGTTGGGCATCACCAGCTCCTGTTCCCGGGTTGCGCGGGCGCATGGGATTTCTGGCTGTAAAGTCTGCGACAGATAGCGCCTGGGAGTTCGTAAGAATGGCTTTGCCAGTGTCTAAAGGGCCCCAACAACGATTTTTTGCTCAAGGCGCGATTCGGAACAAGAAATAGAAATACAGGGCGTACCGTCCAAATTCGTGAGGTCATTCCCTAGAATGAGGTTCGACGCGGCTCCCATCCAGTGATTGATGATGGTGTACCGTTGGTTGTCGTCAACACCGTTGATATCTGCCGAGTTTCCGACGTACATGTTGTCCATGTCAGGATAGATGCTGAGTGTCTCGTCGTCACTAGTGTGCAGCACGATGTATTGGCGATAATTGTCGATGGCTCGTTGGACAGTTGCCCATGCAGTGAAACTGCTAGAACCCGAATTGTTGATGTCTTGGTCTGTGCGGAAAGATTCTGCGTTGGTAGACCAAATCTCATAGTCGGAGGGGTCGCGGGCGAGCTTCCAACTGAGGTCAAGACGCATCTGGCGGCCGGACTTCTTGATTGCGTTATGGTAGTCGATGACGACTTCACTCTCGTTGGCTGGCAAACTCACGCCATTGTCTGGAGACCCTGGTGTGACAAAGTCGAGCTTGATGAAGTCTACCCCCCTTCGAGTTCACAGAGGCTATGTTACACCGAGTGCTAGCTCCAATGATGCTGAAAGTGGGACGCACCATTCGGCAAACTGGGCTACGACGGAATCGTGCCACTGCTGTACACCGTCCTTGGTGTAGTCCCAGTTACACCTATCGAGGCCGTTGTTTCCAGAACAAACATCACCAATAGTGATATCTGTTCCCAATATCGTCTTGTTTACGTCGGCAAGGAATCCTCCTGGAACCACATATACTCCCAATTGTAACCCTACAGGACGGCCTCTGAATCAGCAAGAGACCGGCGAGCAATTAAATAACCTTTTACCTTGCCCGTGGAGATGATCGGCTAGCTCCGTCATGTTGAACAGATCGGGATCTGCAATGATTCTTCCGTTTTCGTCTCCATGATCGCCAACAGACCATCCGGAGTCGAGACTGCAATATGTGAATCCATGCCCTGCGAGTGTCGTTGCTAACACGTCGCATTGCGCCGTAACGTTGTCTTGGTTAAATACGAACTGCGGATTGACAGCACCGTTTGCTTGGAGTCCGAAGGAGTTCCATCCACGAGCAGGGCTATTGAAGCTGTTGGCGGTTGTAGTGACAGTGAGCGAGTATAAAGGATTGGATCCCGCTGTTGCTGCCGCGAGAGTGGTGGCACGGGGGATATACATTTATAATCAAGTTGGGTGAGATGGAAGGAGTGTAAAGAAGTGAGCGAATGGATGTCTTATTGACAAAGACAAGTGAAGGAGTGATGGTGATGAACGAACGAGCTGCTTATAACGGAGACCTCGAGAACCAACGCAACGACATTCATCTTTTACGGTACTCTTTATACCCGATCTATGGTACGTACATACTCCAATTTCGCCTGTATACATCCATACTTACTAAAGCTTCTCCAAGCTGCAGGCCAGAGGACCAAGCTGTGACTCTGTAGCAAGCATGCTGCACAGGCACAACGAGAGCACGAGTCGCGTTTTCTCGGTAGCACTGTAGCTGAAATTCACTAGAATGGTATTAAGCTTAACGAGAATTACAATGGCTGGAAGCCAAGGGGTTTAAAGGACTTGGGGAAGTATGTCGGAGCGACGGAAATATTATCAATGCACGCGATACAGACGAGCCTATTGGCCAATGGCTCTTCCCGGTCTGGTTCTTTCTGCGAGCAGTCACTCTGCACAATTTCACGTGGTGTGGAAGGAGTGCGGTGAAGCATTAGAGTTGCTAAAAACATTCAACCTTCCGAAATGACGACTCTGTTTGGATGTCAGCTGTAGACAGCAATGATTGTTCCTTAAGAGAATACAAGATCTGCCTCAATTAGGTTTGATTCATACTGTCGTTCATAGTACCCATGAGCAGCAGACAGGGTCACGGTAGAGGATGCACCGGAACCAGCGGAAGACAGAAGCTACCTGTTGTGCTCGTCTGACTTCATCGTTTCTGATATCTTCATAGTAGCACCTGGTGGATAATTCACTAGGACATCATCCAGGGGTACTGCTCCTTAATGCTGCTCCTTAATGCTCCTTACTGCTCCCATCGTTGAGAGTATATCACTTTGGGCTAGTGTGGGAGATGCGATGATCGTTCCAATGCCTCTACAAATGCATACAAACTTTTCTTTTCGTGTGCGATTTACTATTACAACAGATCAAGCTTCAATCTGTGAGGGACTAATTGAGAAGATGTAGAGACGGAAATAGCCTCAAATAGCGAGGGTCGAATTGTCAGTTCTCCATCAAGCACGGCCTTTCTCAGTACCTCTGCTGGCGGCCCAGGTTTCGGGACCCTTACATAGAAGAGCAGATGTCAGGAAGAAGACAAATTGTCGCATATGAAAAAGCAATCACACCTTTCGGTTCTTCAGTCTCTGATTTTTGATTCTTCTCGTGAACCATTCATCGGCGGTCGTACCAGTCATATAATCTTCAGAGGAATTCTTCACAGCTTCCCCAATCATAGGGCTCTCGTCGACAAGCGCATTCAGTACCACCGAGTTCCCCGGACGAGTGAAATATACGAGGGACCAGCGGTCCAATGAAACTTGTGCGCCCGGTGGAGGTCTTGGTATAACAGTGAGACCAGAACAGAAGTGAACACTTGAACGACGGCGCTTACACTACACGATGAATATTGGAGCGAAGGATACCTCCGCTGAGAATGGCCAACGCATCTCCGACATTACAGATAGCGTGCCCAGGAATTGGCTATGAAACGAAAGAGCAAAGCTGAGTCTTCGTTCAATGAACTATTGCAAGCCTCATTCACCTTGACATACTGCCACTCATCAACTCCCGGCGGTAACACCTGTAATCCACCAAGTCTATTGTGAAGGAAGCTCAGCGAACCGAAATCAGTATGTGCTCCTATAGCCATGCGTTCTGAAGAGAACCCAGCAGGACTTTTGATCACCCTCGTCTCGCTACCACTAAATTCTTCAGCTGTGTGCCGTTTCGCCAACTCTCCTTCGGGCAAGCCAAGCTTATTGTTGAAGATGCTAAGGAGAGTGTCGTTGATCTCGACTGACTTTCTAACGAAAGGCACGATGGTGGAGTCCATACGGGCGTTGACAGTGCGCGGATATGCACGTCGAGCTTGCTTGGGCCAAGCGAAAGCATCATCTTTAGCCACATTGATGAACTCGACCGTGTCTTTGGTACCAGCGGCGTCTACCGCATTGGCACCAGCTGCCTTGTACCTGTGTTATAATAGATGAGGACACGATCAGAGGCACAAATGATGTGGGCATACCCAAATGACATGCCTTCGTCGTTCTGTTCGAAGAGCATCTTTTCATCCAGGGGAAGTTTCATAGTCTCGTCACCCATGTCAAACATTTTGTCTACCGCCTCATCGGCACCGTGGTTCTTCAGACTTGAGGGACAAGAAAGAATTGAGTTTGATACAAGAGTTCACAGCACAAGTACTTACTACCAGAATCCCAGACTTGTAGCAGCCTCCCAAAGTCGGTTTATTTCGTCTTTGTTACCGGCTTTCAAAAGACCGTAGTCAATGATGAGTAGAGGGTGAGTGGGTACATTGTCGGGGAATGCGGGAAGAACTGGAACAGGCATGATCGACGTATACAAGCCTTGGTGAGGCTACATAGTTCTGATATATACCTGAGTGAACGAGAGCGTCCGAGTCCCTTCGGACGCAGTCATCGGGTTGTCGTAAAGTGTGAGCGAAGAGAGTACGGACGGAGTATGAATAAAGCGGAGGAGTGGGAAAAGAAGGGCCTTCAATGTACATGCCACGTAATTAAATGCAGCTTTTTTGACGCCTGTGGGTCTATCGAAGGGGCCAACCTGGGCCAACTCTTTTTAGTGATCAGTTCAATCAGATGATGTACTTTTCTTGACCGCCGCCGTCGCATGCGCATTAGTAGATGCGCGTTGAGGAAGTAGTTAGAAACCATTACTGCAACAAGGACAGGGATTCGAGGAACATGCTTTCAGTGCAAGATCAGCCCAAGACTCGAGAGTCACCAAGAATTTTCTCGTCATGCTCCTTGAGGCCAAGTTGGAACATCTCACCCCAGGACGTTCATCTCTTCATTTGAGCCTTCGAGCTTGGCTTGTAGCTCATTTCATCAAGGGGACTTAGAGCACAGAGGACGAGAGCATGTAAGATTGCGACTAACGCACAGACATTCAATGGCTGGTTGATAGCTGGTAAAGCTTGAGCTTGAAGCGTTCCCTGACGAAGGCTGTTTGTTATATAAGCACCCATTACGTAATATACGGCCCGGCATTCGGTGCCGAGCTGACTTGAAAATTATCGGTGCGGGTCCATTCTCCCATTTCACAGCTTTCACAGCGACCACCATCTCGCAGGACAACCACCGCTGCTGTCTACGATATCTGGCGCTCTAAAATCTAGCAAGCCGTGACCGGCTTTTTTGGCCGTTTTGGCCACTTCACCTACGACTGGACCCGCACGTTTTGCCCGGCTTTGAGTGTAGAGCTTTTTAATTGACAAGTACACGTGAAATGGCGACCCAGGACGAGCGAGATACTCTTCGCCTACTTGTTCAACATGTATCTCGAGCTTTCTACGAAGCCAAATATACTATCATTATGGACCAGCTGGCACGGCATCCGGTGTAAGTGTGAACAGGCAGAGAAGTTTTAGTTCTTATGCTGAAGGCTTTGTGCCCTTCGCGATGCCATCTGCTTAGGCTTAAGGATGACGACCTTGCCGGTCGAATGGGACTGCAACCGAAAGAACTGAACAAGGTCATTGCTGTATTGGCTAATGATTGTTTGGTGAAAATGTGAGTAAGCTGGTTCCCTTTCTATTGGCTGTCCTGACTTCATAATTTTCTAGCTATCGTCAGAATGAGCTTAAAGAAGGTGCTCAACGTGCTGTTGGCAAGCAGTACTACTACATTGACTACGCTCATTTTTGCAATGTGGTCAAATGGCGTATCGCCAAGATGCGCCACAAAATTGATTCCACTCTTCGTAATGTGCATTTCTTCCCAGGTGTCCATCCGTCCAGCCCTGAGATATGCTTGCTAGGAACTCGATAACAAAGGGTACATCTGTCCACAATGCAAGACGTCCTACTCACCCCTCGACGTCGACAAGTTGATGGATTTCTCCCGCGGCTGTTTCGTGTGTGAAATCTGCCATGCAGAGGTGGTAGATAACGAGAATGCAGAGAGTGTGCAAGGAAGTAAAGATAGAATGTCTCGATTCAACCACCAGATGAGGTTTATACGTGCGGGTCTACAGAAGAGCGAGGCGATGGTTTTACCCCCGTGCGTATTCAGTCTGCTCACTCGAATCCCTCCTTATTTGGACTCCGTAGATTTGATGTTGCTGCTTGGATAAAGAGCAATTTGACCGGTGGAGATGAAAAAGGATCCTCTCAAGCTGGGTCGGGTCTCAAGATAGCTGGTTCAGATCCGAATAAGAAGGAGGATGAAGGTATTGGTGTGGTTATATCGACAGACAAGGATGAGGCAACAAGGAAACTGGAGAGAGACGCGCAAGCCGAGATCAAGAGACAACAGAATGCCCTTCCAGCCTGGCATCTGAAAAGTACAATTTCGGGCGATCTGACGGCGCTTGGCGTGAAGGAGAATGCCAGGGCCGAGGCTGCAGCTGCAAATGGCGCCGTCCCTACCTCAAATGATGATATCTTGAGAGGTCTAGGAGTAGTAGGCGCGAAACCGAGTCAGACTTTGCCTACTGTCGTGGAACCAGACGTGAAACCTGTGATCAACCATGAAGCTGACTGTGAGCAGAGTCTCATAGTTATTCCTGTCAAGTTACTAACACTTTGACCCCCAGATTACGATCAGTATTACGCATCGTTGGCCGCTTCTGCTGCTGCCTCAGCGCAAGCCACACCTTCCGGTTTGAGCGCGCCAGGCAGCTCGGATTTCGACGAATTCGGAGAGGAAGAAGAAGACCGCAAACCATCCGTTGAGTATCTTAACTCACTAAACGATTATCGAAAGAGGTCGCGGTCCCAAGAAGATGAAGGAACAGCTGGTAGAACCAAGATAACGAAGATAGAGGATCAGACCAATGGTTATGGCGTCAATGGGATGAACGGGACAGGGAATGGTACGCATGTTGGTGAGGCGAACGGCGTGGCAAACGGTGGTCCTGCCGTTGAAGATGACCCCGTCGTCTACGGTAAGCGCATGCTGTTCTTAGCTGCTTGTTTCGTATCTAATTTCTGCCCTCAGTTAACGGTAATCCTGTTGTCTTCTCGAAAGTCACTGAGGAAGACCATGAAATGATGACACCCGAAGAGTATACCGCGTTTTTCGAAGTGCTGCAGTCTAGAGAGGAGCAATAGCCCGCATATGTCGCGTTCAGTTGGCACAAAGTCCTCTCGGTTGGTTGATTTATGTAGGAGAGTAAATCATTAGGTACAAATCTGTACATCATATACCAAAAACATTGTAAAATTGTAACCTACAAACATACGGAGGAGCGGCCAGACTGTTCACGTAGTGGCTACGCTCCGACCTACTCTAATAGTAGTGCTTACTAATACACAGGTCACTACAATTCTTGAGCAACCTCCATGTCGAACGCTATCGCCTGCGTATAAGTCGTTCGAGGCATCCCGGAATCAATGTCGAGAATTGAAATCGAGTTTATTCTTAAATTCTTCACTCGAACACATTGCCCAATATTGCAGATAGCTATTCCATAAATGAATGTGGATAGCAAGATATTCACCGAGGTCGTACTTCCGTGCAAGAGGGTTCTCCCAAGCCGACTTGTGAAGGTATGGTTTCATATTCTCCGCGCTCGCCTTCAAACCCACCATCTGAACGCGGATGTAGGTCGCCATGTATGAGCATCTTAGTACACTCAGCATAAGAAGCTTCAAGCTGAACCGCACATTTCCTTATTTGAGTGCACGTGGTTCCACGTGCGTACGGCAGAAAAGTCTGACAGGGGTCAGACCCACTACAACCACGGCCACTGACAGTGGCATAGGTAAGTCCTGCTTTGCACTGTTCTCAAATGGCTTCTCTTCTTACCAACAAAAACTGTTTTGAGAGAGCTACACTGCCAAGGCTCTCAGATGGAGGGTAGTGCGAGCTCGGACTCGTTTTCCAGCGAAGGGGAAGCCTGGACTGTAAATGCTTCGGAGGCGCGAAACCTCGCTGCCCGTACTCATCGACGTGTCGTGTTTAAAGAGAATTGCCAAGATATCACTAGTGTCGAAGATTTCAATGATTTTCTTCAAGCTCTGGAGCATGGTTTACAAGGTATGGATTCAGTCGTGCTCCTTGAATTTTACTCATGCCAGCATACCAGCACTGCAACATCTGTATTTTGCAGGATACGTACATCGCGACGTGAGTGGAGGAAATCTACTTTTTCATCACGACACCAAGCAAGGCAAGCTGTCGGATCTCGAGTATGTCAAAGCTTTCCCACCTGCACCGGGTGAAGAGCATGACCGCAATTCCAAAACGGTACATGTCTATTTCTCGTCCAAACGTGCAATGGCTGATACATGTTCAGGGAACGCCGGCGTTCATGCCTGTGGAGATACAACATGGCACGTACTTTTGGCCTCCTAAAGTGAAAGTAATGCCCAAAACGCGAAACAAGCATGTTCGACACAATTATTTTCATGATGTCGAGTCTATTTTTTGGCTATTCCTGTGGGGTGTCTGTAATCGAGTCATTGTGGACGACAAACCTGATGTTCACGAATTACGTCAAATTTTCGCCTGGAATGCCACCATCTTCCCTTATAGCACGACATGTTCCTCTGAACGCGCGCGCGCACTAGTGCAGGATAATTACGCGGCGACTAGCCTTGAATACCTCTTGGACACTAGTGTGAAAGCAATTGTGCAACAGATCTCAAAGATGCAGTCTGCTTTGTGCAAGAGGTACGAAACATGTGAGAGGGAGTACCTGCTCCAACATAGGTCTACATATGCGACATGCCATCGCGAAATGCGGGAGATTATTTCGGCTGGAAAGACAGCGACACCGAGGAAAACGAGCCTGGTAGGGGATTATCTGAAGGAGCAGGAGAAGTACGTGAAGACAACCAACGAGATCGACGATGATGGTTCTTGTTGGCCAGTGCAGGATAATGCAGCAGAGAAAGGGGAGGAGAAAGGGAAAGATAGCGTTCAGGTGGTGAAAAATAGAATAAATAGCAAGGGAGCCGGAGGCACTGGACCCAAGCAAGTGTCCGGTGGGAGGTCATCCGCTAACATACACGCAGTGAAAAGACCCTTCAACCCGAACTCCCGCATGCGTATGACGACACGTTCCATGACCAAAGCCGCTGCTTCTCAGACTTCCGTTTCCAAAACTTAGGCATTGCTATAGCTTATGAGGACTTCACTAAGTTCACTTTTCATGATTCGAGTTAGTTACGCATGCAATGAATATATAGATTTTAAGAAATATTATACAAGAAGTAATGAACAAGAGGGAAAGTAAAACAGCACTGTGAATTGAAGGGTGCCCAAGCTGAGCCGCACATTTCCTTATTTGAGTGCACGTGGTTCCACGTGCATACGGCAGAAAAGTCTGACAGGGGCAGACCCACTACTACAACCACGGCCACTGACAGTGACAGAGGTAAGTCCTGCTTTGCACTATTCTCAAATGGCTTCTCTTCTTACCAACAAAAACTGTTTTGAGAGAGCCACACTACCAAAGCTCTCAGATGGAGGGTAGTGCGAGCTCGGACTCGTTTTCCAGCGAAGGGGAAGCCTGGATTGTAAATGCTTCGGAGGCGCGAAACCTCGCTGCCCGTACTCATCGACGTGTCGTGTTTAAAGAGAATTGCCAAGATGTCACTAGTGTTGAAGATTTCAATGATTTTCTTCAAGCTCTGGAGCATGGTTTACAAGGTATGGATTCAGTCGTGCTCCTTGAATTTTACTCATGCCAGCATACTATTACCAGCACTGCAACATCTGTATCTTGCAGGATACGTACATCGTGACGTGAGTGGAGGAAATCTACTTTTTCATCACGACACCAAGCAAGGCAAGCTGTCGGATCTCGAGTATGTCAAAGCTTTCCCACCTGCACCGGGTGAAGAGCATGACCGCAACCCCAAAACGGTACAAGTCTATTTCTCGCCCAAACGTGCAATGGCTGATACATATTCAGGGAACGCCGGCATTCATGCCTGTGGAGATACATAGTGGCAGATACCAGTGGCCTCCTACAGTAAGGCCCAATGCGCAAAACGAGCATGTTCGACACAATTATCTTCATGATGTCGAATCTGTTTTTTGGCTATTCCTGTGGGGTGTCTGTAATCGAGTCATAGTGGACGACAAACCTGATGTTCGCGAATTATGTCGAATTTTTGCCTGGAATGCCAATGTCTTCCCTTATAGCAAGACATGCTCCCATGATCGCTTAAGCGCATTAACAACGAAGAATTACGCGGCGACTAGCCTTGCATACTTCTTGGACACTAGTATGGAAGCGATTGTGCAGCAGATCTCAAAGATGCAGTCTGCTTTGTCCAAGAGGTACGAAACATTGGAAGGGGAATTCCAGCTCCAACATAGGCCTGCATATGCGACGTGCCATCGCGAAATGCGGGAGATTATTTCGGCTGGAAAGACAGCGACACCGAGGATAACGAGCCTGTTAGAGGATTATCTGAAGGAGCAGGAGAAGTACGTGAAGACAACCAACGAGATCGACGATGATGGTTCTTGTCGGCCAGTGCAGGATAATGCAGCAGAGAAAGGGGAGGAGAAAGGGAAGGATAGCGCTCAGGTAGTGAAAAATGAAATGGATAGCAAGGGAGCCAGGGGCACTGGACCCAGTGTCCGGTGAGATGTCATCCAAGTCTTCCGCTGACATACACACAATGAAAGGACCCTTCAGCCCCAACTCCCGCACGCGTATGAAGACACGTTCCATGACCAAAGCCGCTGCATCTCAGGCTTCCATTTCCAAAACTCAGACATTGCCCACCTCTGAGGACCAGCCTTTTTGATGTAAGTTATTGACTACTTAAGCTATTCATGTATATCGTATCAGTTTCATCTAGAGACAACTCAGAATTATTGACCCCAATGATTTTTTCCAAGCTTGAGAAGCGTCGAAACGTCAATGAGGGCGTGGTATTTCAGGCCTAGGGGCTATGTGCTAGACTATGTCAACGAGCAGGGTCTCACGGCTATTCTTATTAAGTTGCTAACACTTTTACCCCCAGATTACGATCAGTATTACGCATCGTTGGCCGCTTCTGCTGCTGCCTCAGCGCAAGCCACACCTCCTGGTTTGAGCGCGCCAGGCAGCTCAGGTTTCGACGAATTCGGGGAGGAAGAAGAAGACCGAAAACCATCTGTTGAGTATCTTAACTCACTAAACGATTATCGAAAGAGGTTGCGGTCCCAAGAAGATGAAGGAACAACTGGTAGAACCAAGATAACGAAGATAGAGGATCAGACCAATGGTTATGGTGTCAATGGGATGAACGGGACAGGGAATGGGAGGCACATTGATGAGGTGAACGGCGTGCCAAATGGTGGTCCTGCCGTTGAAGATGACCCCATCGTCTACGGTATGCGCATGCTGTTCTGAGCTGTTTTTATTTCGTATCTAATTTCTGCCCTCAGTTAACGGTAATCTTGTTGCCTTCTCGAAAGTCACTGAGGAAGACCATGAATTGATGACACCCGAAGAGTTTTTCGAAGTGCTGCAGTCTAGAGAGGAGCAATAGCCCATATATGTCGCGTTCAGTTCGCACGAAGTCCTCTTGGTTGGTTGATTTATGTAGGAGGGTAAATCATTAGGTACTACAAATCTGTACATCATATACCAAAAACATTGTAAAATTGTAACCTACAAACATACGGAGGAGCGGCCAGACAGTAAAGACTGTCCACGCTACGCTCCGACCTACTATAATAGTAGTGCTTACTAATACGCATCGGGCCACTACAATTCTTCTCGAGCAATTGCAACCTCAAGGTTCGACGCGTGTCGCGGAGCCGTGTATACTACTACTACTACCTCCATGTCAAACGCTATCGCCTGCGTATAGGTCGTTCGAGGCAGCCCGGAATCAATGTCAAGAATTGAAACCGAGTTTATTCTTGAATTCTTCACTCAAACACATTGCCCAATATTGCAGATAGCCATTCCATAAATGAATGTGGATAGCAAGATATTCACCGAGGCAGTACTTCCGTGCAAGAGGGTTCTCCCAAGCCGACTTGTGAAGGTATGATTTCATATTCTCGGCGCTCGCCTTCAAACCCACCTGAACGCGGATGTAGGTCGCCATGTATGAGCATCTTAGTGCACTACTCGGTGGTCCACCGAATGACTATCACTACACGCTCTACTCTCACTGGTCGAAGCACAACTGGGGGATGGTCATCACAGGCAATGTACAAGTCTGCAACGAGCATCTGACTCTTGGCCGTGACATGGTCGTGCCTAAAACTCTATCCGAAGCAAATGTATCGCCGTTCCGCAAACTGGCTGCTATCATTCACGGTGAACGCTCTGCCGGTACAGGCTATCGTCAGAGTCTCGCCATCATGCAATTGAATCACTCAGGACGGCAGTCTGCCAATATCATTGGTGGGAGATGCCCGTTTGTTGGTCCTTTAGGCCCTAGCGCTGTTCGCTTTGGAACGTCGAAAAAGAATGGGATACTCTCCGAAGTTTTTCATCGTCTATTGTTTCAAACTCCCCGAGCCATGAAGTCTGCAGATATCGAAGAGACGATTGTTGACTTTGTTAGAGGTGCTAAGCTTGCTGTACAATCTGGCTTTGATGGCGTGCAGCTGCATGCGGCTCATGGATGCAAGTTTTTCTCTTTCAAGCAACGTCAAATACCCAGTGCTAATAAACGTGCTTCATAGATTTATTGGCTCAATTCGTGTCCCAAAAAGTGAGTCAGTGACATCTCTACTTGCTCAAAGGCATAGGCCAACGTATTCCGCAGGCTAACTATCGCACTGACGATTACTCGTGCGAGTCTCTTCTGCTTTTGAGCCGGATAATCAAGTCGATTCGAGAGGCTGTACCTGCCGATTTCGTTCTTGGTATCAAGTTCAATACTAGTGATTACAGTATATCTGATCAGAGCAATGACAAACATGCTCAGGAGGACCGAGTTCTAGCTCATCTGCGTGAAGTTGTTTCATGGGGTGGTGTCGACTTCATCGAATTAAGTGGTGGGGACTACGAGAATCCTGGTCAGCGAGTTTTATCTCATCCTTTGCATGCTTCTACTAACACTACTATTCAGAATTTATGTCGACCTCCTCGACCTCTAAATCTTCCCGCCAAGCTTTCTTTGCAGAGTTTTCTCAAAGAGCTATGGACGCCCTATACTCTTCCTCTCCTTCCAGAAATTCTCCTCTTATCCTTCTTACCGGAGGCCTTCGCACACCGGCACACCTACATTTCGCGCTCGCAGCCAACCACGCACACCTTCTGGGCATAGGCAGGGAAGCCGTCGTCTGCCCCGATTTACCAACTGTACTTGAGCGACGACTCCACACTGGGGCTGTGATTTCAGACGACCTCACGCCGTTCAAACCTGAGCCAGACTTGACTCTTCCGTTCGCAGGACAATGGCTCTTGAGCCCATTATGCGCGCGCCTCCCGAATATTTCACTCATTGGGGCAGGGGTTGGGATGGCATGGTATGTGGTTATGATGCGACGGCTAGCTTATATAGGGCCAGAAGACGGCATGTATGACCCTGACTTTAATCTGGGAGGTCTGGGTGCGGTTGTCAAAATGTGGCTATGGATCGACGTTCTGGAGCTCCGGGGTAGAGGAAGAGTTGTAATTTCAGCTACGTGCGTAGCATTACTGGCTATATTGTACACTTTTTTGAACATGCTGGGGCTTCCGTAGAGGCAATTGCAATTCGAAAGTCGGTCCGTCACGGAACATTGCTAATGATTACTGCTACACTCTGTACTGTCACTGGCTGAAGCACAACTGGGAATGGTCTTCGCAGTCAATACACAAGTCTCCAAAGAACAGCTGACCATTGGCCGTGACACGGTCGTGCTCAAAACTCTGTTTGGAGCAACTGCATGGCTATCACGGAAACCGGCTGCGGTCATTTACGGTGTCACATTCTTGCTATCTTGTCATTATGAATCTTTCAGGCCATCAATTCAAAAGGCTTGAAGGTATTCACTAGTTGCATATGCCGACGGCAGACCACTAACATGAACTTTGTTAAAGACAGCTGCTCGATTGATCATAAAGATTAGCGCCAACCAGAATCATACAACTTTATCTTTGTACAGGGCTCATACTTCAACTTCAAGCTCTCTTCAACTTCGACAAGTCAGTTCAAAGTTGGCAGCGAGCGGCAATTGATCATCAAAACTCCGAGTCTTTTTTCCATTACCGCTCAGCTGTCTCTTTAGTACGCCCGTGGACGTTTTCATTGGTGTTTGGCGACAGATCACCTTCGAAGGATCATTCTACAACGCGCGTCACAAATTATATTCTTTACTCTTGTCAACTTAGTGACTGTTCCGCGGGTATTCAGAGCTTGATTCTTCATTGAAATATGAGGTAAGCTCTTTTCGTAGCCTTTTTGCCTCAGCTGAATTCCCTGGCCATGTCTTGTTTCGAACAAGGCCTTACCCTGTGCATTTCTGGAACGACAGTGTCATTTCTCTTCTTGTCAAGTCGAGCATCTGACTACCACCCAAAAGGTTGTGGAACGTCGTACCGTCGCTTCACTGGTCCCAGGGGAAAAGTACTACGTATCATTGTGTATCCGACCTTTCAATTTGCCGACAGCTAGCAATCAAAGCCGAAATCACCTCATAGAATAATGTGCGAACTTGTTCACAGGTCAAACCCCTGATGCAGCTCTGCTGAGCTTTCTGACACCGAGCATTCAGTGCTGGATTCCCTCTTAGAATTTGTACTGGGTAAGTCACCTTTTCCTGAGTTGAGGCTGTGATGTTACTTAGGCCCTCTGGAAAGGCTCATAAACAGCCCTGTCGCTTTCTATTTTAACGTCAATCCATCGGTAAGCGATGTCCAATCGTTGTAGGCCTGAAACACGAGCATTGACCAGCGTTCAGGTTTCTATCTTTAGTGTCTTTTCGTTTTCAGGCTCGAGAAAGGGCTCGCCGCCGCCCTTTTCATTTACAATCATGCGAAATCGGACTTTATGAATACGTGTATCATTAACTCTGGCTACGACCACTGCATGAGGATCACGGAGAGATCAGGGTACCCTGCTCAAGACCTGCGACTCAGGTGATGAATTCGAAGCCAGGATGCTAGTAAAGTGCCGCATTAAGTCCTGTTAAGCCCCTGAACTTTATTTGCTTTGGCTTGACCGGTATTGATTGGGCAAAGTCATCAATACAGATTCAGAAGTTATGTGCTCCCAGGCCCAATCAATTTGTACTGGCCCTTCGGCGTTTCACTTGCGCTGAAGTCTATAAAAGCCGGCACTTGAATGGGAGACCTCCTCAGCTTTTGAAAGCTTTTCTATTCTGAAGGGTCGTGCGCCTACAATGCTTTCGTCCGTCCTCCTGTCGTTACTTGCTGCTTATTCGACGTTGGCAGCTCCTTCCGCTAGCCAGACCCGCCGCTGTGATGTATCTTCCGCCAAAGTAGATGTACCAGCTGGAGGTACATTACCGACCCCCAAGTACAAGGTTTCGTTCCTTGGTCTCGGTGTAGGCACCCAAAACTATACCTGCACAAGCGGGGGCAACTATACGTAAGTTGAGGATATAGCACGATCTAATAACCCATCTATGTACTGACCAAATACTGACAGTAATGTGGGAGCTGTTGCTGAGGTCTTCGATGTATCGTGTTTCTACGGAACTCCTGTTTTCTCCGACCTACCCGGAGACGCGTTCGAGCTTTGGAATGCCACCCCTCCTTCAGTCACAGCTCTCGAAGTGATCTCCCTCTTGCACAAAATCAACCCACCTTTCGTTCTGGGCGAGCACTATTTCATTGTCAACCCAGTCACCGGCACAGGAACCAGTCCAAAATGGGACTTTACCTCGCATGCATTCGCTGGTAATCCCAATGCCTTTGTCGTGGGGGCCAGGGTTGATTCGCTTTCTGCACCCACCGGACCGTCTGATATCGACTGGCTCTACTTGACTAACGCTACCGCTACTGGCACACTTGCGAACGAGATATATCGTACCGATACCAGAGGCGGTCAGCCTCCAGCTTCGGTACGGATCTTCCAGTATCCCTCTTTCCTTTCACCAGACTAAAAGACTGCCTACCAGTGCACCCCCGGATCAGCTCCGATCGCCGTTAAGTATACTGCGATGTATTGTGAGTGGAGCTTTCCTAGCACCGGTTTGTTAGGACTCATCTATCATCATAAAAACTTCTTTTAGGGCTCACTGGTGGTTCCTTCAGCAGCCAGTAACATTGCTCGCCGCGTTTTCCTTCGTGATGAGCTCGTTGGTGAACGAGCTCATCAGTGTCATTGACATCGATGATTCGTGATATAAAACGTGGGACTATCAAAATAAAGTGATATTGTTAAGACTATGATGAGATAGAACTCGCAAGCTTTCAACCAATAGCAAAGTGCTAATGCCTATACACAAATTGCAAAGACTTAGACAGTCGTAGGCGAACTTCACAATTGATCGTTGCTCGTACCTTAAGATCTACAGAGCAGTCAGTGATCGTCACTAGATGGATATCATGATAGGGCCCCTGATAATTCCCACAGAGCTCTCATCCCAAATCCCCAATTTTGGACGAATTTTGAGGCAAATGTTACATGCCAAGCCCCAAATTTTGGCCTAATTTGGCAGGTATGTTACATGCCAGATTTCCCCAAAAAGTGCCCCCAAATCGGGAGGTATCATGCCAAAAACCACCAATTTCGGCTCAAAAAAGAGAAACATCAACGGGAGGGCCACCAGCAGTAGCCGGCCAGAGCCGGCCAGCCACCAAATATGTACCGATGATGTAGACAAATTTTCCATTATGCCAACTTTCCATTTGCATTAAAATTGTAAGGTGGGTACAGAGAGCAGTTGTATAGACAGTGTTTCTTCAGAGCAATGGAGTCTTGAGGTGGCCACAGAGCAGGTAGAATTGACCATTTGCGAAGCAGTATATAGTGGTAAACAGCCTCTGCCAGACAATAGAGCTCGAAAAACGCGAAAATGCACGATCCGATGTCGATGCAGGTATCATGCCAAAAAGCCCCAAAAATCGGAAATTCGCCGCGAGGTTACATGAAAAGCCCGAAATTTTGTCCAAATGGGGTAATAAGAAAGCCCCAAATCCGGCCGATCCTGGATGAGACCTCTGTGGGAATTATCAGGGGCCCTATCATGATAATCAAACAGGACGAGAGTGCGTCTCAGGACCAAGATTCGGCTCACAGCTGTTTTTGAAGCTGTGCTTGAACCGTCTTGGAACCGCACTGCTCTCCGGCTTTCCGCCATCGAAGTGCAGTGTGTCATGACTCAACACCTTGTCGATTTTCTCCTCGAGGTTGCAGTTCATGATGCTATTGGCTTCTTTGGAGATAATAGGAATGAATGCGAAGAGCGGTAGCATACGCATATGCGTAAGTTGAAACTTGAAACTTGAAGCAGCCTTCCACTCAATAGTTTTGTTCGAAACGGAATGCTATGCCATATCACCCCCGAATGCCCCCGTGACCATAGGCCGGTTCAAACTTCAATACCAGTTGCGGGCGTTGTTCTGGAAGATGAATTCGTGGAAATGGAGATGAGTGCAAATAAGCGCCAGGAAAGCAGTGGAACAACGCCAGGAAAGCAGTGGAATGGTAGTGCTTACTAATATATACTGGGACAAGCCTGAGATCAGCCTTCATACGTATGCTCAATGCAATTGATTATCCAGTCCCGGGCCCCCTCCTGCTCAGGTTTACCCTTCACCCTTTAACTAGAAAATTGAAACCAAAAATCAAGGCGCACCACACAGGCAGGGCCATTACAAACCGCTGTAGGTCCCTGGGGACCAAACACGAAGAATAAGTTTGGGAAACCCGAGCATGTCATTCCAAGATACGCATGCACCCCTTGGGCCCATTTCTCCGCAACACTCATCCCATCCGGACCTCAAATGTCAATCTGGGTAATAGCCCCCGTTACATTGTCAAACCCCGTAGCAAGGACGATGACATCAAGTTCATACTCTGTCCCATCTTCCGTACGGATTCCATTCGGCGTAATTTCTGCTATGGGATTCTTTTGTGTCAACCAGATCTACGCTTTGCTGGTTGAAGAAATCATAGTAGTCTTGCTCTAGACTGGAGCGTTTCGCACCAATCGGATGGACAGGGATAGTAGGTGCGAGTTTCTCTTGTAGCTCGGGATTCTTCACTCTTTCCCTTCTTGCGCACGTCCTCTTGACTTATGATTTGAAATTTGAGAAAATAGTCCGCCGGAGCTGTCTGGAATTTTTAAGTCATCCGAATAGGACAGCAAAAGTTATGTTTCGCAAGTGGAGAGCATGAAACTCAGACGATACGATTCTTCGTGTCATGGTGTGCCGTTTTCGTGTCGCACCTTATCATGTGCTTCTACTTCAAATCCACAGACGTGTTTTGGAGGCTGGTTCACATGGCTTCACATTGTTACAAAGAAAGAAAGAAAGAATATTTCAAAGACAAAATACTTCAATTCATGGGAGCGAGGAAGTAGCTGCTTTCCGCTCAAACCCTACAAATAATTTCTCCTTGTACGTTCGACATCCATCCATCCTCGCTTCGTGACCATTCGTCCCAACCTTGAGATATATTCTCCAAGTCGCTCCGTGTAGCAAATCCTCCATTAATCGCTGTATCGAAGAATGGTGAAGTCATCAATAGCTCTTTCCACATCCTGCCCCACCACGCCACTGCTTCTGGAGACCCAAAGAAATACACACTACTGCTAGTGGTGATATTGGCTCTAGGGAAACCAGCCTCGCGCGCCCACACATGAAGCCTTCGTCCCGCATCTTGGTCATGTCCAAGTGATCGGCACACGCGCACCCACAAGTCTCTCCAGTGCTCTATCCCTTTCGACTCAGGATACCAAGCTACGGTAGAGAAATCAGCTGCGCGGGCAGCAACTATGCCGCCTGGCTTGGTGACACGACGCATCTCGCAGAGAGCCTTGACGGGGTCACGCACATGCTGTAGCACCTGATGCGAATGCACAATATCGAATGTGCCGTCAGGGAAAGGAAGTTCGAGAACGCTGCCGCCCCGGAACTCAATATTTTTTAACTGATGCTCTTCCGCGAGTTTGCGAGCCTGACTGAGGACCTCGTCGGAGACGTCAAGTCCTACGACATGGCCATCGGGTACCAGCTCTGCTAGACCAATGGTGATTGTAGCGGGCCCACACCCGACATCCAGGATGTGCATGTGCAAAAGTATAGAGGGAAGAAGATAGGCAGCAGAATTTTCGGCAGTGCGCGCTTTGTGGGATTTCAGAGTTATTTCAGAGTAGCCATGAGTTTTATTGTAACCTGTGGCAAGCTTCGCTTCAGACATTGGATAGAAAATAGTCGGTTCTCGAAGGCAGAAAAGTGGTTTGAATGAAGAGCTGTTTGAGTGTAGTCTCAGTGGTACTTAGCCTCGACATTGATATAGGCGAGTATCCTTGATTCTTATCACTTGTAATTTCGGACTATACCCGTGTAACGGTTCTGTCACGGTGCTTAATGTCAGCAAAATTTTATCATCTTCTTTTTCATTGAATAGAAAATCCCTGAATTAGTTCTCGAAGGCAGAAAAGTGGGCAGAGAGAAGAGCCGTCTGTTTGAGCGCAGTTTCAGTAGTACGATACCTGTCAAATTTGAAATAGGCAAGCTTCATCCTTACCCGCTAGGTTACTCATTGATGTGGATCAGAGGATAATGCAGCGTTTTTCCAGTGCAAAGTTCTATACACAAATCTATCAAGCCGAAAAAGTCAACCGGTATACACTAACCCAACCATAAAGAAACCCTATCAAGAAATCTACGCAACCCGAAGTATGTCGTATTCGTTCAAGAATACAATCCTCGTCCGCCTCGGGAGCCCCCCGCAGCCAACCGATATGGCACAATATGTACCAATAGGCAACCGAATCTGTACTAGAAACCCATAAGTACATCCAGGTAAGAAACAACACGAAGCCACAATCATCTAAAGTTCATCACGTCGTGAGGTGCTCGTTACTCTAGTAGTAGTGCTCTAATGCGGTGAAGTGAGTATATATGAGCATATACGAGATATATTGCAAGACAAACCGCGTAAAATTTTGTGACTGCGCGGCACCTGGATAGTCTTAGTATATATCTTCAGCCAGGCGAAATCAAAATACGCGTTTTGGAATGCAGATGGATTGTTGTTGACATAGTCTGCAAAAAGGTGGCGATTAAAACCCCATACTACACTGGGATCCTTGGGCTAAAGACTCACCGACACAGGTAGAAGGACATTTTGACGCAGCATATACATCAGAACTCCCGGCCCAATCACCACCTGATTGGATGAGCGTTAGTATACATGGAACTGTGGGTCGGTTGATATTCAACTCACAGAACGTAACTGGTATCAACGAGTCGATAGTTAGCGAGTCCGATGATGCAATATCCAAGGTATCCACTTACGATTGATGATGATGTTCTGGAGACCGAATTTAGAGGGAATAGAGCATGAGGAAGTACTAGGGAAATACGCCATCGGCGTTCCCTGATGTGTGCAATGAGTACATGGGCCAACAAGGGGAGAGCAATAGTAGGTTCTTACCCAGTTGCTGGTGTTGATGGTGGCACTTCCTGTGCTGACATCGTTCGGAATAGTTGCCCCATTACGTGGCCAGAACCAGACTTTGATTCCAGAATCTGTTCGCTCCATGGCATACCTAGTCCAACCTCATTAGTTCAAAGGTCTGGGTTCATAACTGGCGTTGCCTTACCATCCACCACCGTTATTGTTGAAAGTGGGACCATAGCTTCTCGTGTCCTGGCTCTTCACACCACATCCCGAATTAAAATTTACTGCAGCGTTGCAATCGTTCTGTTGTGGGACTCTGAAGTAGTTGTCCATGAAAGTGAGCACCTGCGCCGATGATACCGTCGTTGAGAAGAACTTACCCTAATTCACTGCGCGAAGCAGGCATAGTGCAACCTAAATGAAATCACTATAACTGTCAGCAATAGTCGTACTGTGATGTGAAGTCTAGCGCACCGGCACTGGTGTGTAATGTTGCTTGATCTGGACCTTGATCGTTGACACCTTCCACAATGTCAATTTCACCCTGAATGTAGAGGTACAATTGCTTAGTCCCGAATAAGGCGAGATACCAATATGAAAATACCTGGTTAGGCCAGTCGGCACCAACAGTCCATACGGCAGGCCAAGTGCTATAGAGGAACGCCGATGTCATTACACTTGGAGTGTAGCGAGGTGATCACCGAACACCTACCCACATCCTTGAGGCATGTGGCGGATATTGAAGCTACCATTCATCAAATTGTGTACCTCCAGGAGAAAGCGAAGAATGACTCACACCATGACCGAAGTGTTGTACTGCTTCCTTGACATCAGCCTAACAGAATCACGTCCGGGACCACTAGGAGTAAGTGTTTTCTTGTAATCTGCTCTAAGAATGAAATGATCTGCAGAGGCGAATGTCAGATTCTCGCGTGCGGCAGTAGCGGCGTCGACGTAGTTCCTAGAGACAATGTAAGCATATTCACTTTGGAAAGGTAAGAGCGTCAACACCTACACTCGACCGTGCGTTGGGTCGGATATGGCTTGGAAAGAGAACGCCTGCAAGAAATCCGCCCCGATGTGGCTATCGGTTATGCTATACGTCGCGCCAGAGACTCGATGCGAAAGGAGGGCGACATAGAAAGCAATAGCCAGTAATAGGAACATACTGGGACTAGATTTCCGGGGGATTCTAAGGCGAGGTGTGAATGCCAAGGGAGTATTTAAGCGCACAGGAGTTGAGCATATAGGAGGTAGATATGTGGCGTTGTTTGATTTCCACCGCCAGTAACCTCTAGTGACCCTTCACCGAATCGACCGCTAGCGGGCGTAGAATGGCTGGAAGCGAGCGTGGATCGCGTTCGGGGCAATCGCAAAAGATCATGGCGATAGTACCAGCGAGTGACAGAACTCGATGCCATATGCAAAAGTAATTTGAAACTTGCAGTATCACGGTAGGAAAGCCAATAAAGCAAAGATTGTGCTCAATTATGCTTGACTAACTCGAATCAGGAAAAGTGAAGCCCTTCGTAGGGCTGATCCCTGAATTACGGAGCCGAGGAGAGCAGCCGTCGAAGCCTTGGAATGCACATGTATGTAGGCCCACCTTCGCCTGGTTGCACCGAGTCCACCGAGTGCACGAGCTGAATACCGCACCTTGTATCTATGGACAAATGTGCAGTTAGCAGACGCGAGCATAGAAAAGAAGTATGATACGCACTAGCAGAAGCACTCCCGCACAAGTGAAATCACTGCGATCGATGAACCACTTCCAGGGACGAATACAAATATGAAGCGATCGGGATGCTTCTCTGAACAAAATCGGTGGCCAGGTAAATGCTCAAGCGTTCATGGTTTCAAGAGCTTGCAAACGAGAATCAAGACTCGAGCACGTCAAAGAGAACGCCAAGAGCATACAGCGCCAGTAAGATAGGCCTCAGTGGGTTGTTCGCGGGTTGACGAAGTACGTCCGAATTTGATGAGCAGCAAAAGGGCAGGCTGACTCATCAATGCATCTCACTACTCATAGCGCTCAGCTGAACTTTCATCGTTATAAGCCATCCTCACGTACAGACATTCAAAGATGCGAAACCAAAGTACGCGGTTGGGACCGCACTACGATTATTGTTAGCATGGTCCAGCACATAACCCCCGAAATACCACCCCCTCATTGACGTTCCAACGGTTCTCAAGCTCAGAATAAATCATGAGGGTCAAGAATTCTGGTTTGTCTCTGGGTACGATACATGAGTAGCTTAAGTAGTCAATAACTTACATCAAAAAAGCTGGTTCTCAGAGGTGGGCAATGCCTGAGTTTTGGAAACGGAAGTCTGAGAAGCAGAGGCTTTGGCCATGGAACCTGTCGTCATACGCGTGCGGGAGTTGGGGTTGCAGGGTCTGTTCACTGCGCATATGTTAGCGGGAGACTTGGTTGACCTCCCACCAGACACCTGCTTGGGTCCAGTGTCCCTGGCTCCCTTGCTATCCCTTTCTCCTCCCGTTATCCTGCATCGATTGTCTTCGTGGCTTCTCCTGCTCCTTCAGATAATCCTCTATCAGGCTCGTTTTCCTCGGAGTCGCTGTCTCTCCAGCCGAAATAATCTCCCGCATTTCGTGATGGCATGTCGCATATGTAGGCCTATGTTGGAGCAGGGAATCCCTTTCCAATATTTGGTACCTCTTGCACAAAGCAGACTGCATCTCTGAGATCCGCCGCACAGGCGCTTCCATACTAGTGCCCAAGAGGTATGCAAGGCTAGTCGCCGCGTAATCCTCCAGCGTTAGTACGGCTCCACGATTGAAGGAACACGTCGTGCTATAAGGGAAGACGGTGGCACTCCAGGCGAAAATTTGACGTAATTCGTGGACATCAGGTTTGTCGTCCACAATGACTCGATTACAGACACCCCACAGGAATAGCCAAAAAACAGATTCGACATCATGAAGATAATTGTGTCGAACATGCTTGCTTCGCACGTTGGGCATTGCTGTAGGAGACCAAAGGTACCTGCCACGATGTATCTCCACAGGCATGAACGCCGGCGTTCCCTGAACATGTATCAGCCATTGCACATTTGGGCGAGAAATAGAATTTTACCCTTTTGGGGTTGCGGTCATGCTCTTCACCTGGTGCAGGTGGGAAAGCTTTGACATACTCGAGATCCGACAGCTTGCCTTGCTTGGTGTCGTGATGAAAAAGTAGATTTCCTCCACTCACGTCGCGATGTACGTATCCTGCAAGATGCAGATGTTGCAGTGCTGGCATGCGGGCATTAGTAGAATTCAAGAAGCACGACTGAATCCATACCTTGTAAACCATGCTCCAGAGCTTGGAGAAAATCATTGAAATCTTCGACGCTAGTGATATCTTGGCAATTCTCTTTGAACACGACACGTCGATGAGTGCGGGCAGCGACATTTCGCGCCTCCGAAGCATTTACAGTCCAGACTTCCATTACATGAACACTTGATTCGTTGGAAAACGAGTCCGAGCTTGCACTACCCTCCATCTGAGAGCCTTGGCAGTGTGGCTCTCTCAAAATGGTTTTTTCTGATAAGAAGAGAAGCTAGTTGAGAATAGGGCAAAGCAGGACTTACCTCTGCCACTGTCAGTGGTCGTGGTTGTAGTGGGTCTACCCCTGTCAGACTTCTGAATTTCTGCCGTACGCACGTGGAACCACGTGCACTCAAAAAGGAAATGTGCGGTTCAGCTTGGGCCACACCCTTCAACTCGCCGTCTTTCCTTCCCTCTTGTTCGCTGTCTCTTTTCTTCAGATCTATATATTTATTATATGTGTAACTAACTCGGATCAGAAAAAGTGAACTTAGTGAAGTCCTCGTAGGCTATCGTTCCTGAATCCCTGAATCACGGACCTGAAAAGAGCAATGAGCAGCCGTCGAAGCCCTAACATGCCCATGCAGGTCCAATGTAACACTTCGAGCAGCAAAGTAAAGTTGAGTTTCACATTGTGATCTTCCTTCTGACTAGTGTCAACGCTGATGCACTTTCGCCTGCCAGCGTGACGAAGAAATCGCATTGCACTGAGTGCACTAGCTATACCCTGCTATACCATACCTTGTATCTACCGACAAACGTGCAGACGTGAGCATAAAGAAGAAGTATGATACGCACTAGCAGAAGCACTACCACACAAATGAAATCACACGATCGATGAGCCGCTTCCAGAAACGCATACAAATGTGAAGCGACACAGTCGGGATATCATGCTTCTCTGACCAGAATCGATGGTCAGGTAAATGCTCAAGGGTTCATAGTCTCGAGAGCTTGCGGACGAGAATCAAGAATCAAGTATTCCAAAGAGAACCCCAGGAGTATACAGCGCCAGTAAGATAGGCCTTAGTGGGTTGTTCGCGGGCTGATGTACGTTCGAATTTGATGAGCAAAACAGCAGCGAAAGGGCAGCAGGAACGGACTCATCACTCAACTCCCTGAACTACTCAAGCGCTCAGCTGGACATATACTCTCATTAATTTTACCGCTCAAACTATAGGGCAGTTGTAAGGTGTAAATTCCGTACTTACAGTGCTACATAGGTATTATTAGAGGCATTAGTGATCCTTCACGTATAGGCATTCAAAGATGCAAAACCAAAGTACGCAGTTGCGAATACACTAGGATTACTGTTGACATAGTCTAGCACATAGCCCCTAGGCCTGAAATACCACACCCTCATTGATGTTTCGACGCTTCTCAAGCTCGGAAGAAATCATTAGGTGAAACTAATATGATACACGAGTAGCTTAATTAATTACAAGTGGTGAATGCCAAACTTACATCAAAGGCTGGTTCTCAGAGGTGGGCAATGCCTAAGTTTTGGAAACGGAAGTCTGAGAAGCAGCGGCTCTGGTCATGGAACGTGTCGTCATACGCATGCGGGAGTTCGGGTTGAAGGGTCTTTTCACTGCGTGTATGTTAGTGGAAGACTTGGATGTCCTCCCACCGGACACTTGCTTGGGTCCAGTGCCCCTGGCTCCCTTGCTATCCATTGTATTTTTCACCACCYKAMCGCTATCCTCCCCTTTCTCCTCCCCTGTCTCCTCCCCTGTCTCCTCCCCTGTCTCCTCCCCTTTCTCCTCCCCTCTCTCCTCCCCTTTCTCCTCCCCTCTCTCCTCCCCTCTCTCCTCCCCTTTCTCCTCCCCTCTCTCCTCCCC